>LPNX011023715.1:119621-263577 GCA_001517045.1 Pseudotsuga menziesii
ACCCCCCACTCGCCATGTTAAATTTTAGAACCATATATATATAGGACAATATGATAGATATTGGAAAGGAAAGATGTAGTGGAAGAATTAAGATCAATATACACTAAGCAAAGAATTCATGACACAAATTTCAGGTAAATCAGACAAGAATTGCTCTAATAATCACAACATTAATCTACATTAATTAATAAATAATACAATGATTATACAATAAATAGAATTCAAATGCTAAAAATAGGATTCAAATCTATTAGTTCTAATTGAATGATTATCTATCTCAATGTGTCTAATTCACTCTTGTAGCTCACTAGTTTAACTTCGGATGTATAAATTAGTCTACAATTAGTTAACCGAAGAGGTAGGTGGAAAAAAGGTGCCACACTCCTTGCATGCATATAAAACTAGCAGCAAACTAACTAATAGTGATCTAACTGAATGTAACTGGAGGATAACTCAACATAACTGCTTGCCTACCACAACCAACTAAAGGATGCTACTGGTGGCACTCAGAGTGGGATCCTATAATGTAGGCATTGGTCCCAGATGCACATAAAATCATGCATGCACATGCAGTAAGTGGTATATAACATATAGGTGTGTCTCGCATACTCTAGTACAGTTACAATGACTTACTAAGTTATGGAATATGACCAAATAGACTATATTGGACAAATGATGATTAATTAATCCTAACACCCCCCTTAATCCTAAATTTGGACAACTTGGGCCTTGAAAACTAAGCCAAAATTCACCCATACATTCTAAATAAAATAGAATACTTCTTAATAAAATAATGAAAATGGGGAAGACCTCATGGGAAACCCCCCCCTAAAACTAAGCAGATAAAATCAGGAAAACAAGCTATACTTAAGAGAAAACTTTCATCTTCAAGCAAAAACTTGTGAAAACATTACTGCAATCTGCAACACTGTGGAGAAGCAATGTAGAAACTTGGTTCTTTTGTGCATCAACATCCTCATATTGTGCATGTGATCCTTTCCATATTCTTCAAATATGATGAATGTTTCTTTTGTCTCTTCTTTCTGGAGGAGGAATGGAAACATCCATTTTGTTCATCAGTAGACCAAATTGTGGATCAATCTTCATCATTAAGTAGAATATCTCCAGAAGTTTCTTGCACCACTATGTAGGTAGAGAATCTGTGTGAGAGAGTGCAACATGTTAATTATGATATTGGTACCTCATTATTCTTCTATCGTCTAGATCCCTGATAACATTCCCAATTGCTTCAATGAGCTTTTCAACCCATTCAGAATTCTGATTTGGAATATGAGCTAGATCTGGATCTAGATCATCTTGAGGTACAATCTCAATATCAAGATCATGCTGATATTATTCCTCGTCTTCTGAAACTAAAATATTAGAAAACATACCATTATCTGTAAATGGATATGAAAGAGAGTTCTTACATTCCCTTTCGAATGATTGTTGAGATTGTATAGGAGCTGAGTATGGCGTAAAGTGTGAGAATTCATATGCCTTTGAGGCATAGTTTGGTGACACCCTTCGCTATAATATTCCCATTTGAGATATATGTGATCTCCACTAAGTCAGGACCAAATACTACTCTCTTTGGTGAGCCAGTATGAGTAATTTTATATACAGATAAAAAATTTGCGGCTTAGGAGGGAACACAGTACATTTATGAACACTCCATACTTTAAATGGATAGAAACCTTTCCTTTAGCTTGAATTTGGGTATAATCACCCATGTGAATAATCAGGCCATTTGTAGTTTGTAATGAGGAGAATTATTCTCTTGATGCAATCATATGATTGGAGGCTCCTGAATCAATGAGGAAGGCATGTGATTTTCAACAAATAGCTTTCAGTGCATGGCATCTCTCATCATGATCTTCTGTCTCTTCTCTAGAGTTAGTCTTCCTTGCACCTTTAGGGAGGGTAATATTATGCCATTCAAGGAGTTTCTCCATTTGATTAATGGTCTTCTTCATACAAGAACTTTCTAGATGAAAGCCTTTCATATAGTAGGAACATAGAGCTTTCTCAAATTTCTTATTCTTCTTGGAACCTGAGGCTCCATTGGAATATTTCTAATTCTCCTTTCATTTGGAATCAATATCTTTGGTCTCCTTCCCCTTTGGATTCCCTATTTCTTGCACATTGCTAGAGTCCCCAACTAAGAGTTCTATATTCTTGGAGGTTTGAAGCACTCCCATTTGAATAAATTTGTCTTGTTCCTAGATCAAAGACTACAAAAGAATCTAGAGAAGGAATCTTCTGATTTGGAATGGAAACTCTCCCGAAATGGAAAGCAGAGACAAAGACTAAGAATTATGAGCCTAGGTTGCTCAAAATTGACAACACAAGTTTCTCATCCTTCCTTTCTATTCCACATTGTTTTCATTTTAGTACTAGAGATTTGTATTTTGAAAAGAATTGCTGAATAGTAACTGTTTGGTTGTAGTGAAATGAGTTCATTCTATAGAATATGGCCTCTAAGCTCATATTGTTTGACAAACAATGATTCAAGCTTGTCCCATGCTTCCTTTGGTGTACTGAGTCCCTCAAGGTGAAACAAAATATCCTAGGATATGTGAATGTACATGAATCCCAAGGCTTCATCTAGCAGGTTAAGAAAATTGGATTTCTCAACACACCCTTAGGGCTTAGCTTCTCTTCCCATTGTCATCCTATACAATCCCTTGTTGTGCAAGGCTATATGCATATATTGCATCCACTCAATGCAATTGAAGGGTGTAAGAATTCTAGGTGTATGAGTAGAATAATTCTCCATTTCGTTGTGTGTTGATCATTCAAATATTTCAAGAAGCTACGTAGGTACCTACAAAATATCATTGAAAAACAAACCAATTCATAATCATAGGTCAGTTAAAACCCTTGCACCTCAACATGTGCACCCTTTGAGAGTCCCTCACACCTGGATAGACTTCTCTGGATAGAATCTAGAGGGAGAAATGCTATGATTCCAGGAATTATGTGGAAAATCAGTTGTTTTTGGTGCACAATGGAGGTTTCTAAGGCTTGTTATTATCATGAACAAGGATATGATACCATGCTATATTTGAGAAAAATAGATCTATAGAAAAATATGAGAGATATTGGAAAGGAATGATGCAGTGGAATAATTAATATCAATATACACTAACCAAAGAATCCATGACACAAATTTCAGATAAATCAGACAAGAATTTCTTATATAATCACAACATTAATCTTCATTAATTAATCAATAATACAATCATTATACAATAAATAGAATTTTAATGCTAAAGATATGATTCAAATCTATCAGTTCTAACTAACTGATTAGCTAAATCAGGGTGTCTAAATCACTGCTGGAGCTCACAAGTTTAAATCAGGATGTGTAAATCAGTCTACAATCAACTAACTGATGATGTAGGTGGAAAAAAGGCACCACACTCCCTACATGCATGTAAAAATGGTTCTAGGATAACTGATAGTGACCTAATTGAATGTAATTGGAGGATAACTGAACAAAATTGCTTACCTACCATAACCAACTGAAGGATGTTGTTGGTGGCACTCAGAGTGGGATCCTATAATATAGGGATTGGTCCCATAGGACAATAAAATCATGCATGCACATGTAGTAAGTGGAATATAATCTATAGGCATGTCCCCCATACTCTAGTACAATGATAATGACTTAATAAGTTAGGAAATATGACCATATAGACTGTATTGGACAAAGGAGGATTAATTAATCATAACACACCACCTCTCTCACACCCTCGCTCTCTTACTCTCCCCCACCTCTCTCACTCTCCCCCCTCTCTCTGTCTCCCCCTCCCTCTCTATCAACTCCTCTCTCTTGCACTCTCCCCTCTCTCTGCCCCTCTCCCCCTCCCTCTTTCTCCTCCCCCCCTCTCCCACTCCCTCTCTCTCTCCCCCTCTCTTAAGAGTTTTTTATTTAATATTTAAAGGAGACAAAGTACACTTGGAAATCATATATATTTGTTAGAGTTACTAATTTAGTGGTGTAACCTAGAGGATTCCAAGTGTTTAGTTCCTTGAAAGTTTGAAACTCAAGAGATATATAATGAGATAATTATTCAAAACATTCCAATCACACACATTAGACATTGGTTGACCCTATGGAAGGTAACTATCCAAACATCTAAGGCTAAAATACCTACCAAGGGATGTATTTATTACTTAGGATTAGAAAATAAATTCTTGAAATCATGTCTCCTCCATACTTGCATAAAAAAATATGTTGGTTCTCCCATCCATCCATTATTATCCATAATATAAAATTAAAAATTGTGACAAGAAGTCCATACTATCATAGGAAAATGTATATATCTCCGACAAGGCTATGAACACTCGTTGGTAGTGGAACATGTTCTATGTATTGGGGTGACTCCATTGGGGTTGTGGACACCCATGGATAGTGGAACAACACCATGAAAATTTGAGAAGATAAATTGATGAAATTTAAAACCATTCATCTAATAAAATTTGTGATTATTAATGTAACGTAAACTCTGGATCATGCTTTTAAAATAAATAACTCCCTCAATCTCACCTCTTTGATCAATTAGTAAATTGATTTAGTTTGACAATAAAGTTAAATGGGTTTCACCATGAAGTATACTATCTATGGGAACCCACTCCAAGGTTTAAGAAATATTGATCCATTGTATATACTTAATAGTATTTTTGGCAAAGATTCAGTCTTCACTCATCGTGTCACCATTTGTTGAGCCATCGATAGTGTTGGCCCTAGGTAAATTTTGGGATATTTTGGGAACCAATTTTGTGAAACCAATCGAAGTGTGAATGGATCTATGACAAAGTGGTTAGGAAAAGCGATCAGCTCTAAAGTTTCATCTAGGAATAAAGGAAATACAATTATTTTTATGAAGTCAAACTAAATGATTGGTTAGGCGGTTAAGTAGTTTTTCCACTTACATTTAAGGGATTGGGTAGTGGATGCAGGTTGTAAAACAAATAATATAGCCAATAAATATGTAATGGGGTGGGATTTTTGGGGTTAGCTAGAGTTTTGGAGAAGCAAAGAGAATTTTTGGTATCATGTCGAAGAAAGTGTGTACGGTTTTGTCGAAGTTGAAGTGGAGGAAGATTTGTAAGTATGAGTATCAATCCGCAGGTTATGTGTGCATATCTATTGTAATGGAGATTCAGGGTAATGTCTGCAGGTTGTGTGCGTAGATTTAAGCATTCGAATTGTGACTATTCATAATAAACGAGTGCTTTTGTCATTTTTCCCATATTGGATTTCCATGTTAAATTTTTTGTGTTCATTTTGCATGATTTTTTGTTGAATGTTTACTTGCTTAATAATGTATTGATGGATAACTATGAATGTATGAGTGGATAAAATGCTACTTGAATAATTGTTTATTCTATTGGGTATTTATTGAACTATCATAGATGAGTTTGGGAATATATGTCAAAGTTATTTCTGTCAAATTTATGTATGACAAGGTTCCACTTCATCACTGTGAAAACCTGGTTCTTGCAATTCCCATCGGTAATTTGGGTGAGAATTCATATACTCTCCAAGTGTTTCCTAAAGGGATAAAAACCTTTCAGGACGGTATCTTAGGTTTTGTTGGTATGATGTTGTGTGAACTTGGGTTCTGTTAAGATTGTACCAACAAATGGTTTTGTTTTTTAGACTGGGATTATCATGAAGGGGATATGTTTATGTGGAATCCACCGAAGCCTAATATCAAGGTGTGGCTAGATAAGAAGATAAAGGAATTTTCTCAATAAGAAAATCAAGATTCATGATTGAATCCAGGACAGTGGTTAGGAAGGTATGTTTATTCTAATATATATGAATTATTTTTCAGTGATTTTCCTATTCTATTAAATGAGTGGTTGTCAATATTGACATTCCGAAATACAAATTTTCAAGGGGGTGAACCTGAGAATTAGACACCTCAATTGATCCATCAATTAAAGTGTGTCGATAACAAGATATCATGAGCTGTCGATTATTGGGTTGATAGTATATTGGAAGGATATATTAGTGAGTTTGTTTTTGATACTATCAAATCATACAGTGAATTAGAGCATGATTTTATTCTAGGCCCATAGGGTAGGTATTTCAAATCCTTGAAATTGTGTATTAAGATGTTGCTATGTGAAAAATGAGTCTTGAGAATGAACTTCTATGAGTAAAGCAATTGTGCATAGTGGGAATGGGTGTTGAGCGGAGGAAGGCATGGAATAATGGACATAGTAATTTGAAATGATAGGAAGAGAGGAAGTTGATACTGAAGAAGAGAGTGTGGGCTTGAGGAGTGGGAAGAGATTCTGGTCAAACAAGAGGATAAGGATTCTAACCAAGAGAGAGAGTTACAGTGTGACTGGAGGGGGAGACTATAAATAACCACCAAATATCAACAAGGAGTATTGCAAAGAAGACGAATAATATCAACTTATCTCAAAAGAAGTAGAAGAAGAAGAATTTCCATATCTACACCAGTCTCGAGGCTATAACATACCCATGACCTCGCATACATACCCATAAACATAGGTAATACCTAATATCTTGTTGTAGTGTTTTCCAGGAAATCAGAATAGTAGGAATAGTCACATCAGTGGTACATCAAATAGTAAAAAACCTAGTAGTACACCTCCAATTTCAAGTTCGTCAGTTCCCCAGAGGCATAGAATTGACGGGGATGATACGAAGTTACTTGTATTTAATGGAAATGGATCATAGGATCCAATGAAACCCTAGTTCCTCTACGAAGCAGTGTGGATCACTAAACAAGTCTAATATGAGGCCATTAAGAGGGCCCAGATGATCACGACCTTCAGGGCTTAGGAATTGGACGATACATGATTTTTTCTACCGTAGCTATGTGTGACCCCTAGAAGACACTAGTTGAAATCAAGGTCAACTTGATAGATGACTTCAAGAATCTGAAGTTTGATTTGTACTGTATCATAGAGTTTAAGGAGATTAAGGAGTTTCCAACTGAATCCATATGGGACTTCAACTAGGGGTTCAAAACTTTGATGGATAAGGTGAGATTCTACATGTCAGATGTACAACACAAGGAATGGTTCCTAGCTGCATTATTACTACACATCCGAGTACCTTTGATGCAAAAAATATTATGTCTCAGTCCAAGCCATTATAGATTTTCGTCAAGTTGGAAGCTTCACCAGTTCAAGAAATTGGAGCTAGAATGGTTTAGATCCAGTTGTAGTTGACCAATATACCATTACAAATTCAAGATATAAAGAAGGGAAAGGAGGTTCATGAAGAGATCTGGCGCACAAGATGCAAAACTAAAGGACATCAAAAATATCAATGTCCAATTTTTCATGAGTATTTTTTCGATGAAAAACTAAAACCACTCATTCAATCAAGTATGTCATGGTTTAGGGTTTGTCAAACTAGAGGCCACTAATAAGAAGAATGCGTATATCTTCATAAAATATTAAGTTCCCTTGCAAGCCTATATTGTAAGTTCTGTCGGTTTGTTGGGCATGATGAAAAAGACTATTGAGCATATCAGTTGCTCCAAAAATGTATTGTTGATAGCAACTTGATGAAAGGTGATGAGAAAAATCAAGTTGAAATAAAAAATGCATAGTTTAATCAACCAAGGGGAGGATTCCATGGACATGGACGAGGATGATTTGGTTGAGGTAGAGGTCAATTAATTTGATATAACTGTGGTCATTCAGGACATTATGCCAGAGACTTCTAGAATCTAACTTTGAATTGTTCCTATTACAAAGAGCTGGACCACACTATTTAAGTGGTAGGACAAAAAAAATTAAAAAGAGAATCAACTTTAGAATGCAAACAAAAATGTTTAGAATATTACAACTGAACCAAGAGAGAATCCATCGACTGTTGCTATTGTGACCAGAGGAGGAGTTGTGGCATGAGAAGATAAATTCAATAATTTGTAGGATTCAAGGATCTGACCAGTAACACAGAGAAAGGTTCCATTTGATGTACATAAAGAGAAAGAGGTATTCTTTGAGGCCCGTAATGAATTTATGGGAAGAGATAATTGATCTTCAACTTTGAATGTTCCTCTAATATTTGATGAAGGACCTATCTATGACATGCCGACTCACTTAGACCAATCCATCCCAAAGAATTTAACATGAAAGGTAAGAACTTTAAGAAATATCTTGGAAAGTTGTCTAGATTTAGTTAAAGATGAAAAATCAATGTAAAAATTATCTATCCTGTTAGAAGAACCTAAGGAAAATATTTGAGAAGAAACGATTGTGAACCATATTCATAAATGAAGGAATACTAGAAGAGAACTACGCATGAATTCCCAAATTGGGGATTATGATATGGATTTAATTATATTAGATATCAAATCAAATGTTAAGATTATGACTAAGCAAACATGGGAAAGTATGGGGATTCCCAAACTAGTATGGTCTCCAGTACAACCGCAGTTAGAAAATAAATTGAAAGTTCTACTAATCAGTCAATTGGAAAGAGTCCTTGTCGAAGTGGAGGGGATATTAACTTATAAATATTTTGAAGTAATATGAATTATCAATGACACTAATCCATACCCAACACTCCTGGGTATTGACCATGCTATCGAAAATTAGACCATCATCAATTTCAAGAAGAGGATCCTATCATTCAAGGATTCCGAGATGAGAGTAGTCGCGTCATTGGATCCATTGGAATGAGAGCGGTATATAGAACCTATCTGAGGAGAATATCATGAAGGGGGCATCGATAATATATAAAATATTTCTTCATGAATTGATGGTTATATTAATCTGACAACCGAAGGTAATTTGAGTTAATGGAGTGTCAGCTTGTGTTCGTCTGACTTAGGGGAAGAATTGGAAATTTGGTAGAAATGACTACATGAGGCATCAATGTGAAAGTGTGCTCAGATCAAAAATTCCCTGAGATGGGTTGTTATGGAGGTGTGTGATTTTCATAAATATTAAGGATTACATAACCTTGATACATTTCTTGTAGAGTTTGAAGTCAAGGTACCAGAACTACAACGAATGCTAGCCTTAGATGTGGCCTCCAAGGATATTTCGACAAGGTGGTGGGATGCCCATAAATAGACCATCACATTGTGGTCACATTGTCAAATATTGTTAGAGATCTGGTTTGGCTAAGGAGTTCCTTATGTCAGATAAAAGTATACCGGACTGACGAGTCCTATCGATCATATCAATGCTTTTATCGTGACGTGGAATACCATATCGAAGCAATAATGGGTGCATATGTTCTTACATACATTGGATATGATATCGAGAAATTGGTACATGTTGCTTGAACTACAAAGAGGAATTAAAGAATGGTTTGAATTTCTAGTAGTTTCAGAAAAACAATTAGTTATGCGTATGACATCTCGTCAATAGATGCAACTCTTCAAGTAATCAAGGCCAACATTTTTGAGGAAATATCAGTGCGAGTGTCGAGTTTGCTACAGCGGGTTGTGACCATTTAGAACCTAAGGATGATGACCCCAGAGATATAAATATTCCAGAATTAGAGTGAAGCTGAGCATTGGAGGGACTTGGTATGTCATCTAACAAATTCTTGAACTCCTTGATTAGAAAGGTAAATATCGGATCTCTTGATAACTCTAAGTTTGAAAATATTGGTGATTACTAGGATGATTAAAGTATTGGAAATATTACATACCTATTTCATGAATTACAAGATTCATTTCCTATAATTTTTTTTGAAATGAAAGTAAATTGTTGGAGAATTGGGTGAAATAAAGATCCCATTAAAAATAAATGTGAAACTAGTAAATAAAATACCCTATAGACTAAATCTGAGGTATAAATAGAAGGTCAAAGAAGAACTCAAGAGAATGCTAGAGGAGGGTATCATAGAGCCCACTAAAGAGTCTGAGTGGATAAGTCCAATGGTTGTGCAATACAAGAATACTGGTGAAGTGCACATTTTTGTACACTTAAGGAAATTGAATGACACTTTCCTGCATGATCCATTCCCTACACCATTTATAGATGAAGTTCTATAGAGTGTTGGAGGTCAAAAAGTTTATTCATTCAATGATGTATTTTTAAGATATCATAAAATAAGGATTGCTGAAGAAGAATGACATAAAAATAATTTTGTAATAAAGTGGGGATGATTCCAGTATACGGTAATGCCTTTCAGTCTTAAGAATAACCCTGCTAATTTTCTAGGATAATGGCTATTGTATTTAAATATTTTAATCATAAATTCCTTGAAGTGTACTTTGATGATTGGACTATGTATGGATTGATCAAGAATCACATTGAAAGTCTCATATTAATGTTAGAACGTTGTAGACAAATCCAAATATCTTTAAATTTGAAGAAATGTATTTTCTATGCACGATTTGGTATATTGTTGGGTCATGTTGTCTACAAAGAAGGGATGTTGATGGATCTAGTGAATATTGTGATCATCGTGTATTTTACTCCACCTAATTGAGTTAAGAAGTTAAGAACCACATTTATACATACTAGCTACTATTGTAAATATATCTGGGGTTATGCTGAAATTGCATCCATGATGGATAAGTTGTTAAAGAAATATGTGAATTTCCAAGAAAATTAAGAATGAGAGAAGAGCCTCGACACACTAAAAGAAAAAAAGGTTTCGTATCCCATCCTTGTTTTCCCAAATTGGCGGAAATAATTTCATGGTCATGTGGATGCATCATCATTTTCTCTCGGTTTAGTGTTGGAACAACCAAGTGAGGGGTTTATTGACCATCTGATTATATTTTCCAGTAGGAATTTGTCGACTGCATAATAGAACTAGACTATGACAGAGAGAGAGAGGTACTTTCCATGGTCTATGCATTACATAAGTTTTGACACTATTTATTGAGTGTCCATTTCAAAATTTTCATAGACCATTATTCTTTCAAGTATTTGGTCAATAATCCAGTGTTGGGAGGGAATATTTTTTGATGAATCCTTCTCTTCCAAGAATTTGATTTCAATATTATTGTTAAGCTGGGGAGGCTAAATGCTGGACCTAAAGAACTGCCGCAATTGGAAAACAGGGAAGAGTTGGCCAACCTAGATGATAACCTACCTGATACATAGATTTTTGCAGTAAATATAGTTGATGAATATTATGAAGACATAATGCACTTTTTGACTACAAGAAGAGAACCAGATGGATACAACATAGTACAAAAGAAGCAATTAGTTTTCAAATCTGCAGATTTTCAATTGATTGTTGGAAAATTGTATAAAATGGGACCTAATGACATTTTATGTCACTGTGTCTTAGAGCATGAATGACCAATGGTTCTAGCTAATATCATGACTATGTGGGGAAATCAACTACACATAATATATTGCATGTTAGTTTGTGTTTTCCTACGCTGCATTGAGATGCATATGAGTATTGCAAGAGATACAATATTTGTCAAAGGATTAGAAATCCATCAAGACGAGAAGAAATTCCATTGGTGCCACAAGTAACATTGCAAACATTTGATAAGTGGGATGTAGATTTTGTGGGTCCCATCAACCCACCCGAAAATAGAATAGGTGTTAGATACATAATCATTGGGACTGATTACTTGACCATATGGGATGAGGTTGCACCTTTTAAATATTGTATTGCTATCAATGTTGCGAGGTTTCTGTTTGAGAACGTGGTTACTAGATTTGGATGTCCCAGAGTTATGTTGAGTGATCAAGGTAAGAATTTTGTTAATAAAACTATTGAGGAACTTATAGAAGAATTTCAAATCCATCATAGAAAAATTACGCCTTAATCATCCACAAGAAAATGGTACTCTTGAATCGTTTAGCAAAATCTTGGAGAATGCTTTAACTAAGGTCTGTAATGTGAACTGCAATGATTGAGAGTTAAAATTACTTTTGGTATTGTGGAATTATCGAACCACCTATAAGAAGATGGTAGTCAGATGCCATTCAGGTTATTTTTATGGAAAAGAGGATGTTATGCCCATGGAATCCATTGTGCCCATATTGAGGATAAATTCTTGTATAAGTATGTCTAATACCGGTGCTATCGAAGAGTGGTTTCTGCAGTTACTCTAGCTAGAACAAGATCGTTTCTTTGCCGAATTTCAACAACAAGTTCAGAAATAGAGACACAAGGATTGGTATGATAAACATATTAAGTAGAATTAGTTCTAGCGATGGGACCTTGTTCTTCTCTATGACAACAAGTTTCTGAAACACCCTAGTAAGAACTGAACATACTGGTTGGGACCATATTTTGTCAACTTTATCACTGAGGGGGGTTTATTTAAATTGAAAACGTTAGATGGGGAACCCCTGGAAGGATTAGTTAATGGAAACCAGATAAAACCTCATAAGGATACTTGGGCATCCCTTGAATGAATAAGATTTTAGTAAAAAAATAGATTTTGAAATGCCACATTTTCTATGTGTCGAAGTTTCTATATGTGTCATAGTTATTCATGATACTAGTCCATATGTTGGTATCATGGTAAGTTGCATACAGTCAAAGTTCAGGATCTATCGGGGCTGGTATTGTGTCACAATTCATTTTTGTGGTGTGCTGATCCATAAAGTCTGCGATTAATGCACATTAAATAACTACTTTTATGGTGGGATTAGTGGTGACGTTAGTGGAATCTTGTCATAAATAACTGAAAAGACTCAAGTGTGTGAAAAAATTAGCTGCCACCCTCGTAATCATTACCAAGATCTAGTCACATTCAATGACCACATGTTTGAATAGGATAACATCATGTTGAATTAATTCAAAAAGGAAATTTTTTATCCATTCAAATTAATTATGTTAACCTGTTGAAGAGTATCCAACAAGTTAGAACTATAACAGTTACCCAAATATGAATTATGAACTTTCTAAATTGCATCCATGGATATCGAGTATTCTAGCACCAACATTGTTCGGGGATTAACTCTTGAAGCCCCTCCTTATATTCCTATTGTTCGAGAAGAGACCGTGTCGAAGAAATGTAGATAGAGGTTGAGAAGGTATATGAAGCTATCATCCCAAATCATCTAGGTATTATGGAGGCCTTATCAATTGCAGTGGTGTGCATTTCAGCGCACATCACTTCTGAGGTGACTAAAGAACTCAACAAGATAAGAGAATATGTGAAGAAATGAGTTGAAGAGGTAAAGAAAGTCTACCAATACTTCCAGTCGAAATTTAACATGTCAACATCTTCCATGTAAAGTGGCTCAGGACGAGACACATGTGAGTGTTGGGGACCTATTGACCCTAGGTAAATTTTGGTATATTTTGGGTACAAGTTTTGTGAAACTGTTTGAAGTGTGAACAGAGCTGTGACAAAGTGGTCAAGAAAAGGATCCATCTTTGAATTTTTAGCTGAGAATAAAGGAAAGAAAATTGTTTTGATGAAGTCCAATCGAAAGGTTGGTTAGGTGGTTAAGTAGTTTGTGCACTTACATTTAAGGGGTTGGGTTGTAAAATGACCAATAGATCCTATAAATATGTAATGGGTTGGGATTTTTGGGGTTGGATAGAGTTTTGGAGAAGAAAAGTGACTTTTTGGTATTCTATTGAAGAAAGTATATACTATTTTTTCGAAGTCTAAGATGAGTAAGAGGCACAACTATCAAGATCGATCTGCATGATATATGCACAGATATGTTGTAATAGATATTTAGGGTATTTTTTGCAGGTTGTGTGCACAGAATTAAGCATTCCAGTTGCGACCCTTCATATTAAACTATAAATTTTGTGGTTTTCCCATATTGGGTGTCCACGTTAAATTTCTGGTACATTCCTTGTGCATGATGTTGTGTTGAATGTTTACTTGGTCAATAATGTATCGATGGATAACTATGAATTTATGAATAGATAAGATGCTACTTGAATAAATGTTTATGTTGTTGGGTATTTATTGAACTATCATAAATGAATTGAGAATATCTGTCTAAGTTAAATCTCTATCAAATTTTTGTATGACGACATTCCCCTTCATCACTACAAAAACCTGTTTCTTGCAGTTCCCTTAGGTACTTTGGGTGAGACTTGCTCTTCTCTGGAGGCGTTGTCGAAAGTTATGATACCCTTTCAAGACGACATCTTGGTTTTTTTTTGTATGATGTTGTGTGAACTTTGGTTGTGTTAAGATTGTGCCAATATATAGGTTACCCAATTTTTTAATATTTGGGGACCCCTCCCTTTAAACTTATTTGAGTTTCTATTTTGCATAATGTTTGATTTTTTCCAACTCTTCATAATTCCTTTGAATCTAGGTGCAAGAGTTTTGAAGTTTTCTTATTTCATTTTGTATTCCTTTGAGTGTTTTAGGAATAACAAGGAAAGCCTTTGTTCATTCATTAAGTATTTTCAAAATTATTTGCTAAGGAATTTTGAAGTTTGTTTTCTTTGGTTTGATTTACTTTCATTTCTTCTAAGAGATTCCTTTTTGGATCTCTATTGAAAAGCCAACTTTTTTCTCCTAAAAAGTTAGGGTTTTCAAAAGTTTATTTTCTAAAAAGTCCCCAAATCGCCTTATGGTTATTTTCTTTTGAATGTATTCAAGACTTCAATACCTTTTTAAATAAAATTTGGTAAGTCTCTAAATTTGGAGTTCTTTAGGGTTTCACTTTCAAAATAATCATGTCAAATCCTTTCAAAGAATTTCATAACTTGAAACCTTCGAATATTCCCAAAGTCTTTGGGAACTTTCAAAAGTTTTATATTGAAAATATTCTTGAAATTTAAAATATTTTAAGATGCATAATTTTAGCATGTAGGTAAGTTCAAAAATTCAAACTATTGAATTCTTTGAAGATTAAAATATTCTTTTGAAAAGTTTGCATTGCAAATAAAAAGTTAGAAAATATTTATAAATGTTCTCAAAACAAGTTTAAACTTCCAATTTTTGATATTTTTTGATATTTACAAAACACTTATGGGTTTCCAAAAGTTCATTGTTGTAACTTCCTTGAAAGACTTCAACCGTGTTTCAATATGTTAACCCTCAAGTTATCCCAAAAGTCTTCAACAAAATTTAAAACTTTGCAAAATATGTTAAATAATCTCCAAGGGGATGAAATGATCATGGTCTTAGTTCATGCAAATTTAATGCATAGATCCTTTTAGAGGATTTCCAAATATTTCGCATTTATTAAAAAGTACTTTCACTTGCATGTAACAATTATTATTTAAAGGTAGCATGCATTATATCAATTAATCATGTTTCATTGAATTCATTGTGTTTCCTTTATTATTGACAAATATAGAGATTTCATATATTGGTCACCCTAGAGTCATTAATTTTGAATTAGATTTCCCAATATTTCAAGTTTGATAAACTCACGTTCACTAGCACATAAGCTTATAGGTTAGTTTGAATTTCTTTTCTTTTTTAATGTGAATCCCACAATTCAAAATATAAGTAGTAGCTTATTTAATTTGGCGATACAAATTTGAGAGTGACTTAACAAGTCATTTTCATTCATCCATATTCATGTCTATTTGAACTTAGTTCAAATCCTATAATTTATAAGAGACAATCGGAATGTTGATAAGAATTTGATAGAAACCTTAGGCTGATGTATGATTTCTTATTTCATAAGAGTTGTGACCATTATCCTTCAAGTCCACCATACTGTAGAATGGAAATTTTTAGAACACAAGTATCTGTCAACAAAATTCTTATGACTGTAGATGATAAACTATTCTACATTTCTTATATTTATTGGTTTTTGTAATACTGTGATTTTCCATTTGTATATGACATGTCTCCCGACATTAAAACTACCCAAAAGAAGAAAAAATAATCCATAACTCGAAAATTTTAAGATTCTGTGGTAGAGATTAAAGACCCTAATAGGACTAACTTGTTTGACAACTACAATTACATGGTATTGTAGCACAAACCCCAATGGCTGAAAATATTTATAGCTTTTAAAAAAATGAAGTATATCCTCTATGATTTGGATTACAAGGAGATGAATAAGATCTAGAATTTTATGCATATGACAACATTTATAGGTTTCATCTTCATAATGTAGTAGTTAGAACTACTATCTTCCCTTTGATTGAAATGATCAAATGGATCTTCAACCATGTCAACATGGAAAAAAATTGTAGTTAATAAAGTAGTGAGTTTCATTGCTTCTTTACAGGTTATGAGTTTGGAAGAATATTGCAAATTTGTAAGACCTAAAGTAGCATTGGCCACTAATTGCATAGAGAAATTAAGTAAGGCCAAATATTATCCAAATTATGTGAGAAAATGGTGGATATAAAATAGGAATTTTAGATCTTTATACAAGGGACCTTATTCAGCTCAATTTATGAGGGAAAAATATAGATATGATACTTATATTATTAGTGTATTACATGGAGAAAACCATGATTCTCATTTCAAGGAGGTTTTGGTCTTAGTGATGCATGAGATAATATACAAACGATTGATTTTCAAATGTGTGTCTATCCTTTTTATCAAAATTCCAGATGCAATAACAAAAATTATATATGCTTCTCAATATGATCCTTATAGATTCTACATGCATTATTATTTCATAGAAATTATTTGTGCATCCAATCCTTTTAGAGGACTCTGGTGGAATTGGACTACAAATGAAATCTGTCTGCACATATATTGTCAAGAATTATGGGAACACATACAATTTGAAATATTCTATCTTATGTGACCATTTTATTTCTCCCTTAGAAATATTCTATCTGATGTGACCACTTTATTTATCCCTTATTTACATTTTTATTATATAGTCCATGTCCCAAACTATTAAAGTAATAGATGAAAGTAATAGGTTCAATCAGAGATTGGTATATCAATGTTGTATGACCACTTTATTTCTCCCTTATTTACATTTTTATTCTATAGTCCATGTCCCAAACTATTAAAGTAATAGATGAAAGTAATAGGTTCAATTAGAGATTGGTATATCAATGTTGAGCATACATATAGGAGAATATATGGGGACACTAAGCCTCCACATATTCTTCCAAATTTTGTGCCTGAAATAATATCCATAATAAAAATAGCCTACTAAATTATTTAAGATGTGTTCAATGCTTCACTGATTAAGGATTATAATAAACGTTTCCCTTCTTATCCATGGGAGATTGGATTGTATGGTCTAAGAAATTGCAATTATTCCATAATGGAGGCTAGTAAGAAGGAATTTTCATCTAATCATACTAAGAAAATTAAGTATCTACGTCCCTATGCTCTCAAGGAATGGGAAGAGGAAAAAATAAAAATAAGAAAAGAATCAAATGAAGAGGTTTTAGATATGATACATCAATTCAAAACAAGACAAGCAGAAGAGACAAAGAAATATGAAGAAGAGAAAAAGGGGAAATATGATACAAATTCCAAAGAAATAGAGGATGAAATAAGAGAAAATGAATTAGTTGGATAGGAAAAACAAAATTCACAAGAATAATCCAAAGCCAAAGTAGAATAAGGAAAATGAAGGAAAGAAAATGAAGCCAAAGCTAAAATGGAGCTTGACTTGGTAGAAGAACAAAAGAGGTTAGCTGAAGAAAATTGGAAATAAGAAGAAGTCGAGGATAAAAGAATCATAATTAAGGAATATTAAATAAGTAAAAATTATAAGGAGAATAAAAAAAAAATTAAATATGTATTGTACCTTTCTAGGATCAAAGGCGCACTATGCAGAAAATTACAAAATACATGGACTAGTTTATGATCAGAATTGCTTCAAGCAATTCAAAATTGTTCCTATTCTCCCTAAATATGGTACAGAGATAAAATACATCCTGAGGATGATATCAATTATCCTAAAAATAATACCAATTTTGACAATTGCACATTTACTTGGTTACATCACAACTGGGTAGACTCCTCTTTTGAAACCGAAGGATTGAAGGCACTGTCCCTAGGATTTATGTGGAACCCAAAGGATTGTGGTTAAAATTGGAATTGGATGGTATAAATATATACCCCAACCTTCTAGACAAATCAAATGTAAATTTTTGGGCTCATATTGACAAATATTTAGATCTAGGAAAGAAAAGATAATTTGAGGACTGCTCAACTAGTTACTTTTCGGATGAACCCAAACCACACTAGAGGATAAATAATTGAAGGTTTAAAACTTGAAAGGTCTAAATTTTATTTGATAAAATCATAAAATTTCATATCTAAAATTTGTGGGTAAAAAGTCAAATAATTAACTCTATTATGAAAACTAGTCAAAATCTATCAATATCTAGAGCATAGGAAGAAGATTCACTTGAATATCAAATTTATGCATAAATTAAGTTATGAAATGTAATAAAATGTTCTATTGGATGTTAGTTACATCACATAAAGTCCAATATAGAATCCATTATATTACATATACACATCACTATTCAATACATCAAATATCTCATTGAAAAAGAACATCAAGCTCTAGATTTCGAAACCTCTAGATCATAAGCTCTTCTTCTAGATTTCGAATGACCTGCAATAATAATGACCTGAAAATAAAATTAATGATAATGGATGTATTCCTTATCGTCAATATATAACTAAAAAATAATCTAGTGCATTAACAACAAGGGCACATCTTCCAGCTGGTGACATGTGTCGCATCTCCCAAGTCTTGGAAAAGTTCAAATATATTCAATTTCAAATTTTAATAATGGAAAAAGATGTGAATGGTGTGTTTTTTTATAGACTCTGTAGCTTCTTAATTTATTCATTGGATTATATTCATGGAATGTGGTTCACTAGCTCATCCATGTGTTGGCCTAATCTTCCCTTCTGTCTCGAATCGAGGTTAAACAACAACACAATACCAACAAGACACCAAAAGACATTGACCTGATAGAGAAAGCTCAGTCGGAAACACCCATGAGGTAGGTGCAGTATCACTCGAGATATCTTAATGGGTAACTTCTAGAACCATGTTTCAGCAATTGGTGAGGGAGTATAGTCCCTTGGCGCAAGGTCAAGGCACTTGATAGAGATGGAGGGATTGAGTATTCCACTACATGACATAGGTGCAACTGTGGGCCACAACCGATGTGCTACGCAACCTTTTCCTTAACCACTTAACAACTGGTGCAACTGTGCTGTGCATCTGATTCCTTACTTATCATGAACAGTGTGCAACTTATATTGTAACTTAGAAGATTAACCATGAAATCATACATAACATTTCGATAATGCTTTAAACATTCATTCATTCATTTATTGATTGGTAATATTGTGACATACATTCAAACACTAACCATCAACAATACAATATAAGAAATTACTCAACATTCACATAAGCATTCAATCACTCAACAGAGGAAATAATGTGGAAACCCATATGGGAAAAACCACCAAGGTGCTCTTCATATGGCATGAGAAATATAGGTAGTACCTTGCAGTCTGTGACTTATAGACTGTTCTTAAGATATGTCTATCAAGCTTAATCTCTTCTTGCTCACATGCTCTCTAGTTTATTATTCTATATACTCCTACTGATCCACACACAACTTGGAAAAATTTCCTTTAGTCTTTCACTGATTCGTCCTTCTGCAGTCTTCTTTGGCATTCACCGATTTTTCCTTAGCTCTTCTACTTTCCTCTTCCACTGACTTGGATATGCCTTTCCTCATCGCAATGATCTTCATCGCAACTTCCGTTGCTCTACACTTGCACTTCTTCCTTTACCTGCTTTTCTTCATCACGCGCCTATTTTCCTCTCTTGCACTTGCATGTCAAATTCTTCCTTATGCACTTTTTCTGACCCAACACCATGCACCCTCCTTGACTGAATTAGAGAGTTGCAAATTTGTTTCCTTGATTTCTTGACTTTATGCTTTGGTATGATTTTCCTTGCTTTAGAAACTTTTTATTTTCCTTGATCTGTTGCTACTTTCCTAATTTTCTTTTCTTTTCCTACCTTTTTGCAAGTTTTGTTGGAACCTATAGTCTTGATGGTTCATCACACCTCTGGATATTATGGAGGAAGTTGGTATATATATGATAGGAGACTAACAAAGAAGTTGAATTGAATTGGAGAAACAAATGAAAAATCGTCTCGGAAAATAACTTAATGGTTGGAACGACCATGGTCAGTGCGACTACAACCATCGACTAAAATTTTGGACGTTGCAGATAACAGCAATAGTCTGGACCAAAGGCCCCTACTTGTGGACCATATCTTCCCTACTTTTAGGAAGTTGGTTAGATTCATAAAATATAAATATGTGACCCTCTAGGTTGTATAACATATCAATTTGATTTTTTTATCAAGGTCATTATGCATTTTGATGTTCTAATCACAATGACCTGTTATTAAGTGCTTAAATGATGTCTCTACACAACACCTTTTCTTCTTGGAATATTATCCCCTTATTTTATTTTTCTTCTCTATACTCCAGGTCGAGAGGTTTGCCAACATGGTATCAGAGAGATGATTTTTACCAAGCCCTATTATCTCCAAAAGTTTAGTTGGATATAGGTTTGATTGAATCTAGGTGGAATATTTGTCGACTTATATCTCTACCTGAACTTTGATCAGATCTGCTAGATCAAAAGGATGACTTCCAAGATAGAACATGTTGTTCTCAATGGACATAATTATGTTATCTAGGAGACAGATATGGAGAATTTTTTAAGAGAAAAGGACTGTGGAAGTTTATGAATACTGGCATTGTTGATATGACAGATGTTGATGCCAAGTTTTTGTATCGATGTTAAGAAGGATGAAGACGTGGGAATTATCATGACCTATATTCGAGGGAGATTATTAGTTCTATACAAGTGGGATAGACTATATTCATGCCATATGGACCAATTTGAAGAATTTATTCAACAAGATAAATCAAGGACAAGTAATGCATATAGACAAAGAGTTGATATCTATGGAACCTATTTCCTTTGATCGGATCGAGGACTATCTAGTTCTTATCAAGGAACTCTAATTGAAATTAGGTGAATTTGGAAAGGATTTTTCAAAGAAAGATGGACAACTTATTGAGGTTGTTTTGATGAATTTGAATACACCATATGATTTCTTTTTCTCTTCCTTTCAGGCTAATTGCATGTCACACAATCAAGATTGTAAGGATTTTACTTTTGATACTTTCTATGATTTGTTGATCAAGGACAAACAAAATTTACTTAAATAAGGGAATATTGGTGGCAAAAACCAAGCTCACTTTATGAAAATCAAGGTCAATCCAAATCCTAAAGAACATGGTCGAAAATATCAACGACCAGAATGTATCGACCACCTACAAAAGGGAATACCAAAGAATCATCATCATTAATGAAGAAGGGTCAAAAGAAGAAGACGACATGTCGGTACTGTTCAAAGGTGGGACATGTCAAGAATAAGTGTTGGAAAAAAATGGACTTCTAAGGCAAGTTTAATCACTTGGAGGATTGTGCCTTGACTTAGAAGTCAGCCGAATGACCTCCTCTACCAACATTTCTCAGGCATTACATGCTCACACCAATTAGACTGAACGGATAATGGACTTTAGATGTACTTGTCACATGGATAAGGATGCTTCTCTATTATATTCCTTAAGTGGTGCTATTGAAGAGAAGATTTGTGTTGCTGATGACAATGCCGTCACTTTCGCTGGAATTAGAGATGTCACATCTCAACACGGTTGTATATCTGACGTCTATCATGTCCCAATTACGAGTGCAATTTTTCTATTAGTTTCTCAACTAACAAATACTAAGAAGACTATTGAATTCTGGTTGGATCGCTTTGTCATGAAGGATACAAGGTGTGTAGGAGAAAATATTGCCTCTATAATTTTGGATCCTAAGGATGGAATTTATAAATTATGTGATTCTTGGATGTCTGGAATGATTACACTTGTCACCCATGTGGATGAAAGAAATCGAATTTGGCATGGATGACTCGGTCATTTAAACTTTTGAAGTATGAAGAATATGGTAACTAAGAATATGGTTATTGGTCTCCCAAAGACTATTCCACCTAATCTAGTTTGTAGAGGATGTATGCTTGGGAAGCATCATCAAGCACCCTTTGATTCAATAAAAGCATGGAGTGAACAGGAATTCCTAGAACCTATTCACAATGATCTTCGTTGCATGAAAAAAAGATCGCTCATAGGTGTAAAATATATTATGACTTTTATTAATGATTTTTCTCAATTTACATGGGTTGATTTCTTGAAGAATAAGACTTGAGTCTTTGAAAATTATAAGGAACTAAGGGCATTGGATGAAAATCAATGTTTTCCACCCCTTAAATACTTGATATTAGATAATGGTGGTGAATATGTGAGTTGAAAATTTGAAGGATATATCTTGCATAATTGCATTTCTTGTTAAACATCTATCCCTCACACCCCTCACCAAAATGGTGTTGTAGAGAAGAAGAATTGGACCTTGGTAGAAATGGCTCAATGTATACTATAGGAAAAAAACATTCCAACGATATTTTTGGCAGAATATTTATACTTCTCAAACTATCTTTTGAATCTTGTGTCGTCCAAGACATTCATTGAAATGACTCATGTTGAGAAATGGAGCGGTTAGAAAACTTCTTTCAGTCACCTCAAAACCTTTGGATGTGTTTCCTAGGCGCCTATCAACGACGACTTTAGGAAGAAATTGGATGCAAAGATTCATGCTTGCATCATGATGGGACACTCTAATGAGTCGAAATCATATAGACTATTTTATCCTATCAACAAGAGATCATATTGAGTCATAGTGTATGAGATGATTTTAGGTAATCAAATATTGAACTCCTCTCTTGGTCCTTTGAATAGTGATCCTTTTGATATTCTTGAAGAGTGAGGATCGACTGTATCTATTCCTGAAGTATCAACAAAACTTATGAGTTCTATTGAATTGACTGGTGGTCGGTATACTGTGACTATTGAAGTCAAAAGTTTGCTTCCTCAACTGATGAAAATCAACTTGAGTTACCAATGACTTCCTTACCTTAGTGGGATATTAAGGAAATTGAAATTGATGGACTAGATTCTAGCAATTTGATATTGATTGATAGACTCGTATTTAGAAAAAATACAGAAACATTTCTTTGGTGGCATGTGTACTTGACACCTATGATCCTGATACATATGTTGATTCTCAGGGTGTGCTAGAATGGGAGAATGCCATGTCTGTTGAAATTGATTCCTTGAAGAGGAATCAGACGTGCTAAATGTTTCCTCAACCACAAGGAAAGAATGTTGTGAAGTGATGATGGGTCAATAAGATCAATTTGACCTTCGACGACGTTGTTGAATTCCAAAAGGCTCGTTTGATCACCAATGAATTCTATCAGCAAGAAGACATCGGCTATGCATCAACTATACTGAAACCTTTTCTCCTGTCGTGAAGATAAATTCTGTTCAACTAATCCTTTCTATTTCTAATTGTTTTGGTTGGGAGATTCAGTAAATGGAAGTGAAAATTGAATTTATTCATGGAGATATCCTAGTTTTGTAACAAACTTTGGCCTTGTCTGTTGACTCAAGAAGTCGGTGTACGGTTTGAAATAGGCACCTCATGCTTGGTATGCAAAGATTGAGCATTTCTTTGTCAAACTTAGTTTCAAACATTATTAATTTGATGAAAGCATATATGTATTGCATGTTCATGGTGATACTCTAATTGTGGCATTGTATGTTGATGATTTAGTCATAACCGTAAACAATGTCGATCGTATTTTGGGTCTGAAGAATCAACTTGTTGATACCTTTGAAATGAATGACCTTGGTCTGTTGCATTTATTTATTGGCATTCAATTTTTACAAATAGATGATGGTATCTTTCTTTTTCGGCCTAAATATGCCTTGGATATCTTGAAATGATTCAAGATGGCTGAATGCAAGTCATGTACTACACCTTATCATCTAGGAGTGAAGTTATCAAAATATTGCAACTCTCCATAAGTCGATGCCACTCTTTATTAACAATTTCTTGGTATCCTTATTTATATGATACACAGTCAACAAAACCTTTCCTTTGTTGTTAGTGTCATTTCTAGGTTCATGTAGGATCCTCGTGAAGGTCATTGGAAAGACGCAAAGAGAATTGTTCACTATATTAAGGGTATGTATCAGTATGGTATAAAGTATTTTCATAGTACATACCCACTCGTTGGATACATTGATTCTGACTGGGGTGGTGACATTGACGATCAATAATCTACTTTTGGATATGTGTTTCGTCTTATCTCTAAAACTCTAGTCTAGTCGTGTAAGAAACAAAAGGTAGTCTCTCTTTCAACTACAAAAGCCGAGTATTGTGGTGTTTTCAATGTAGGAAAAACTATAGTTTGGATCTGACAACTTCTCGATGAGAATGGATTTCCTTTTCAAACCTCTAATGTTATTTACTATGATAATTAGGGAGCTATTAAAGTTGTTGATAATCTTGTTTCTCTTAGCAAGATGAAACGTGTTGAGATCCATGTTCATTATTTGAGACAGTTGGTGTAGGAGAAAATTGTCTCTCTTATTTATTGCATGACAATAATAAGGTTTCTCATATCTTTACAAACCCTTTACCATAAGCTATTTTTGTGAAACTTCAGGCTATTCTTGGGATTCAGGAAGATGCAATTATGGGAGGGTGTTCACAACAAGTAATTTCACCTTTGGAATATCCAGAGCGTTGTACTGATTGGGGGGTGTTGGAACCTATAGTATTGATGGTTCATCACACCTCTGGATCTTCTAGAGACAATCGATCTTTAAACGAAATGAGACTAGTGGAGCAGTCTACTGGAGTCAATGAAATGACTAAACAGTCAGTTGGGAAAATAACTGAATGGTCAGCATGACAGTGGTCAACGCGAATACAACCTTCGATTGAAACTTGGGACGTTGCAGATTCTATGAAAACAGTATGGACCAAAGAACCCTACTTGTGGACCATATCTTCCCTACTTTCAGGAAGTTGGTTATATTTGCAAACTATAAATAGGTGACCTTATGGGTTCTATGACATATTGATTTGCGATGTTTATCATGGTAATTATGCATTGTTATATTCTAATCAAAATGATCTATTGTTAAGTTCTTAAATGATGTCTCTAGACACCACCTTTTCTTCTTGGAATCTTGCCCCCACTTTATTTTCTTCTCTATAGTTCAGGCTGAAGGGTTTCCCAACAAGTTTCTTGCTTTTCACTAATTTTCCTACTTTGTGCTCTTTTTTCTAGTTTCCTTTTTGTTTGCAAGGAAACTCTAAAGTCCCACCTAATCTCCTATGCGCCCTCATGATCACATTTAATCACAAATAAATATTATTTTTATATTTTATACCAATATTAATAATATTAACTTTTGTAATATATTATTGGCCAATTATTCCCAAATTATTAATAGTTCTCTTAGGACACTCAAATGGAGAGTTTTATATCCTTCTTTTGGTCCACTTTATTCCAATTATTCTTCAATTACACCCTTGGACATCTTACTTAAGTAAATTTCCACTGTTAGCCACCAATTTAATAATTTTAATTCAAAGTGACTTAGGCCAAAATTATGTCTTGGACCATAACAAAATTTGGGAACATGAAAAATCATCAAGGATAAGAAGGTTCCTAGCTAGCTTGTCATGAATCCTATTCATACTACATATGCATCTCCTCACCCATCAATAACATGTGTACATTTCCCAACAACTATGGAGTTAGGACATTTGGTTGAATCTATAGAGCCACTAGCCCACTTGGATTTTTTTTAATTGTAATAAGAAAAAAAGGGAGATTGTGATACAAGATAACAAAAGGAAAAATATTGAAGTATACTTAGAGTTACTGATTAGTACATATGCGGTAATATGGGATGGAGCACATTGTAAAGACACTATGGAAAAAAATTCAGCAATATTGAGTGCCTTTGCATATGTAAATACATATAATGTGAAATACAGAACTATAGTAAAGCTAAACAAAGATAGCCTTTCTAAATAACCTAGTGAATTATCATGAAGCAGAATGTTCAAGTTTTACTACATTCAAGATTTATGATTTTGATATACTAAACGAATTGAATGTAGTTCAAAGGTTATTTTACAAAATGTTTAAGTACTTACAACAACAGTCCTTATATTCACTTAAAATCAACTCAAGATAATAGTGTAGAATACAAAGGAACCATGAATAGAACTAGGCTTCAACTTAGTTAAAAAATGGAAACAAAAACACTGTGTATATGCTCTTAAAAAAAATCCAATAATAAGCAACATAGAAATAGATCTCCATGATATTTCTCTGGACATTGAAAGTATGCTTGTACCAAGTTGGACATAGGTATTGATGATACTTTTAAAAAGTACAACTTCTATATGTTCGATGCAATAGAATAACTACTACCAACATAGCAAACAATAAGGTGTCTAGAAGACAATAATAGACTGAATGATTATCCATTGAACAAGAAACCATAAACCAAAGTAACTAAATAAATATTGAAATAACTCATAATGATTCCTACCAAGGAAACCTCTCATTAACTCTCTTTTCAATACGTTAAACAAGAACATGGATCAAATACCATGAGAGATCATCATGTATGTAGTGGGGTTAAACCAAATTCTTTTTCCATATCCAATAAGACTATGCTCAACATACAAATATGGGATGTGTATGTGTATGTTTTGGAAAAGAACGAAAAGAAAACATAACATCCTTTTGATTTAATTATTTTGTTTTTATGTTATGAAGACAACTTTAAGGTAGGGATGAAGAAATGATTGCTTCCAAGAAATAGTTACTTTGAAAGTCTATAAATGTAATTTTTAACAAGTGGAATAAGCAACAAAGTTGCTTAGTACCTGCCTCCTAAGAAGAGATTAAAAAATATATAGCAATAGGATAATTTTGCTATAAAAATATATGATAAAACAAATATAATTACAATTTGAAAGAAATTAAAACAAAAATGAATTAAAAAATGTCCATTTAAATACGATATAGGTTATTTCAATGTAGCATAAAACAAGCATATTCAAGCTTCCTTACATACTTCTAGTAATATTCTTGACTTATGTTATAAAAATATGCAAGTTTCTTTATAGAAAGCATAGTTTAACACTTTGAAAAACGGTTTATACCTAATTATAAGTTTGTAAATACTATGCATTTAAACTTTGTTATGGTTAAATACTATGCATTGAAACTTTTTTAGGGGATAACCATAGGATACATACCGACTCCTCATCCCTTTGCTAGCTTGTGGTCTCCCTCGTTCAAATTTTAACAATACACTTAGAAAAATGCATATATAATACTTTTATAGTTGTCACAATTTTAATTATTTAAAAATTAATAAAAATAATATTTTAATAACTTAACCTAACATGCATATAAAAACTTAACCATAATATAGTTGTCATATAAAAATAATATTTTAATAACTTAACCATACATTTAGCCATTAATGAAAAAATGCATATATAATATTTTTATAATTGTCACAATTTTAATTATTTCAAGATAACATTTCATTATTAAAAAAGTTAATAATTAAATTATTTTTGAAATATTAAATTTAGTTTAAAATATTATTTATTTGATTAATTATACAATAAATTTTGTGATTTTAGGAAAACTATAAATCAACATAAAATTACTTATTCGATTATCTAAATGGCATTGGACATATAAATAACACTTGCACAAGTACTTAATTTGTGGTTGGTGAAGGTTATCCATGATCCATGAGTCAACTACAAGTTCATCCAAATTATAGGCTACCTATTCATTCAAACATCAACTATAAGTTATACATTCATCAACAACCAATTTTTTCCCCTCATTCTTGATATTCATATTGAATCAAAGGAGCATTGTTACAAAAACCAAACATCTCCAAAAAATATCCAAACAACTCCTGAGTCCTAATTGCAGTTTAGTACAGTACAACTTGAAACAAATACTGCTATCCTAGATACATGAGAATTGTACAGCACTAAACAACTACATAACATACAAAATTAATCTAAAAACACAGAATCTTCCATAAAGATTTTTCCTCTATCACTTCTTGAAAATATAAATTACAAGTTATCCACTAACTACCAGTTATTTATTTTTATTTTTTTATAAAATTATTTATTTTAAATAATACATTTGTTTCATTAAAAAAAACATAAACCATAATTCACCCAAATTCTCAAAAAATACGCCAATCAACATAAATATAAATTCGCACATATTAACTTATTCTTACATTTTCAAAATGAAAATATCAAATTTAAAAAAGCCAACCAACGAACATATAAATTCACATATATTAACTTATCCTTACATGAATGTAAGAGACGAAATACAATCCACATATATATAACGATATAACTAAAAAAAATGAGATTTAATTTCTACACAATAATAGTACAAATAGATTCATAATGAATTTAGTTTTTGGTAGGATAAGGCTCACCAGCGCTGGGCTAGTTTTGACATTTACCATCAAACTATAAACGTTACAAGAATAGAAAGTAAAATCTACAGTTCTCTTACATCATCTTCATGAATCTAATCTTGGCTGTTCGATTCAATCATGAAAAACAAATAAAAATAAATTACATCAAGCAAACAAAAATCTTGAAAAAGAACAGTTGCAAGTGGTATCTGTCTAGTATCAGATTGGATTGCTTTGCAGTTTTCTACCATTATAAGATTCTGGTGGTTATCTCCACCCCTGATTTTTCACTGATTTAACCACTTCCTGCAATCATACACAGAGCAGAAGGCCTGCAAGCAAGTGACCACCAAGAGAATAACTGTAGCTACAAGAGAAAGGAATTTCCACGAGCTGTATATATGCTTTTTCAAGAACTTGACCACAGCAACCTTTCATTTTCCATTATAATATGCATTAACACCCTCAATAAATTTCTCAAGAAATTCAACTTTTGAGAGGCCAACGCACTTACCCATGCTATTCCAGAGGCTTGCAACCTCTTCGTCGTTTTGGAGATGGTTGGATATAATTCCGCTTTCTCTCAACGATCTCACATCTTCTTCGCTGTCAATCATCCCGTTCATGAAATTGGTGTATCATGTGAAAACCAGCGCACCGGGCGCCGCCGAAGCTTCAAATGCCACCAGATTTCACAAGATTACCTCTGTGTTGCTATCCAACTTTACTCTAGGAAGGTAAAGCATGGCAGTCTTCTTATCAAATTGTATTGTGGTGAGATCACCATTGGTAGGAATGAATTTGACTCCCGCAGAGCATAAATCCGCCACGGATGGAATGGCCAGTTCGTCTCGGGTGGGTGGTATGATCCTAACGGAGGATTCTTTCCACTCTCCCGATCCTTCCTCCTCATATTTGACACGAAGTGATAGGAGTCTTTTAAATCCTGTCAGAACATGTAGGTTCAGCACTCACCGTTGCAACTCCGTGAGAAAGCGAATGGGGCGATAGTTTAAAGAGGCCGAGAGAGCCGTCCATAGCCAAGTAAAGGTTTGTGGAAAGATTGACATGTCCATTGTATTAGGCGACTCATTTTTTTCCTCATCACTTGCAATATTTGGATTTTGATTGTTGGAAACACTAGGAACGATGGTGTAGTACAACACCTCAAGCACATGCCATTTCTCGTTTTTATTGAGCTTCGAATCCCGTGGCAACTTTTAATTTCCTTGGGACTTCCATTTTATAAAAGCATTCAAGTCTTTCGTTTTATAAAAGCATTCAAGGCTGATCAACGATATTGACAACAGGTGGCAGACCGCATGGACGACCAGCGATAGCCAATGGAGTATGCGGTGGTCACTGCCTTTAGCCGTTACATAATAATTTATTTGTTCTAAATCGCTGATTGGGGATCTTCACAACAGGTGGTAGACCCCATGGATGACTGGTGGATCTTCACAACAGATGGCAGACCACATGGACCACCAACGATAGCAAGTGGAGTATGCCGTGGTCACTGCCTTTACCCGTCACTAGTATATATTAATCGAGACCTGGTGGGTGAGCTGATTTTTTCATGCATTTTCAGTTGGAGAGAATGATGAGCTTGGAAATCAATTTCCTTACATGGTTGTAGTGTATTCGGTAATGTTTCTGGCTTTACTATGTCTGTTTTATTCTTGACGCATTAAATTGCTGAAACTTGTTCCAGCATTAAGCCATTTTTGTTCAGGTTATGGAGTGTTTGTTTTTTATTCCAAGGAAGATCACGTTATCCTGTTGCACACTCAGTCGCCCCCTAGGGTTTATGCAGCTGTGGATGGCATAGGTCGTGTAAACAACTATTTTTAGCAATCTTGTTTTTATAGATGTCTGTTTCTTTATTTGACAACGACGTAGCGAATCACGATCTGATTTTCATAGATTTTTGTTTCTTTATTTGACAATGACATGTTATGATTTCATTAACAGCTTACGTCTTCTCGTCTGATATTATGGAGTCCCTAGAGAAGCAACAAAGAGAAAAGACAGAAACCATATTGGAGAAGGCTAGAGCCATCTGCAGAGAGAAAAATGTATCAATTCTTGCTAGACCAGTTTCCATATTCATTGGAGATTTACCTTTTTTGTAGAATTAAAGTTTTTAAATATTGTTATAAATGTTCAGATATGCTTTGAAATGAAGGTGGAGACTGGAGATGCCAGAGATGTTATATGTGAACAAGTTGAGAATCTTCAAGCAGATTTTCTCTTCATCGGAATCCATGGCTACGGCACCATTAAAAGGTATATTGTATATACGTCATTGTTGGATTGCTGATTTCTGTAATATCGTTCAGTCTGTAACTGATGGACTGCGCCAGGCGTTGGGTTAAATTTTGTAGAACTTTTTTGGGAATTCTGAGCGATTATTGTGTCCGCTATGCCAAGTTCCCTGTGGTGATTGTGAAGCTACCAAAGGATTGAGATTCAACAGCTGGCTGACTTTGCCCAGGTCTCATGGCCCGAGGTCTGAAAAAATCCAGAACAGCTGACTTCGATGGTACCACTTGCTATAACAGATGGCGATGGGATATAATTTTTTATTTTTTAATTTTATTATTATGATGTCATGTTGCCACATGTCAACTCAAATCCAGATACCAAATTCCAAAGTTTACATTATCTTCTATCCACCAATCAGCTGTTTACAAAATAGTTTTTTTAACAAAATTAAAAAAAATATTTTACAAATCCCTAAGTTATACTTTACAAAACAGATTTTAATTTTTTATACCTGCATCAAAAGAGAGCAACTAATACCAAAGTCAAAAGAGTTTGACTTGCAATCGATTACAATATACCTGCTGAGGCAAGTATAATAAAGAGAAGTGTTTTTTTGTTTTGTTTTTTTTTCCTTAGTGTTAATATCAAAGCTTTCCCTAATGGCTAACTTTTCTTAGCTTGTGAATATCGCTCTTTAATTTTATACTTTTATAGTGTTGAGGTCATGTAAGAATAGTCATTTTTGTTGTAGATTATTCTTGGGTATTAATTAATTATTAGCCTTGGGTCATATAAGAATACTTATTTTTGTTGTAGATTATTTTTTAATATTAATTAGTTATTATACCTGCCTCAGCAGGTATATTGTAATCGATTGCAAGTCAAAATCTTTTGACTGTGTATTAGTTGCTCTCTATCAAAAAAATTAAAATCTGTTTTGCAAAGTATAACTTAGGGATTTGTAAAATATTTTTTTTAATTTTGTTAAAAAACTATTTTGTAAACAACTTATTGGTGGATAGAAGATGATGTAAACTTTGGAATTTGGTATCTGGATTTGAGTTTACATGTGGCAACAATGGCATCATCCAAGTGCGAGTGTAATTGAGTGGCTGATCCAGAGCCTGCCTAATTGAATACGATATCTTTTTCTTCACAATATTCTCGTCAAAGTGATATAATATGAAGCGCAAGTATGGAAAAGTCACCTGAAGCGTAGCCTTGAGATCACGTTGGCGCTCGGACACCATGAAATGGAAGACTACATTCTCGGGACAAGCAGCATGTTGGAGAATCGATAGAATTCCGGTGACCAAACCTCTCAGATAAGCAACGTCCAGCGTCATGGCTATATGCACAGCCATGCTATCACATAGATCTGTATCATCATCTTCTTCTTCTTGAAGTTGAGAATAGCCTGATCTCCACGACGAAGGTGCCGAGACGATGCATTCTTTACCATTTCGAAACGATGGAGCTTCTTGGAAAACTGGCAGGGTCGACGATCAGCGTGGTATATGCAGCCGGTCTAGCAGAACGCTGGGAAGCTTGGTGAAACCAGGATCGTCTCTCGCATAATTATTCAATTTAAAGTTAAATTTCATGTCCCGAATGATTCTAGCGGCCACCATGCCAGTCATGCTCAGCTAGATCGAAACCAGAATGCTTGCAAATAGAAATAAAGAAAACGTTCTAGTCCTTCGAATTAGCATCTTTTCCATTAAAACGCGGTTCAGAGGCTTCGATCGGCAAGCCCTAGATATGTGTCTAGACTCTATATAACCTGGAGGCACCAATGCTTCGTGCAGCTAGACATAGCCAGTCTTGAGGGCAAAGAAATGGTCAGCATTCGAGATTCAAGATATTCAGGACTACATTAATAAATATCAATTTGACAGAACACCAAAGAAGACAAAGATCCAACTCGTAAACTGCGGCTGAATCCACTTGCTTGGCCTCGATATGAATGGCAGAGGACAATTGTGCACAAGAACAAGACGTAGGAACGCCAGGACAAACGCAGATTGCACATCAACTTACTGTAACCACAAATTCCACAATGCTTGGGAAGTAGTGGTTGTTAGGTCCGCATTGCGACGAAACTAGATCTTATCACAATTTTGTGTACAATGCAAAGGAAAGGAACAGAAAGCCAAGCATCACCGTCAACCGGTGAGCAGAGCAGAATTAGCGCGACAGAAATTCCTCTACAAGCCAAGCAAATTAGTAGGTGATTCTTCGGATCTCTCTTCCCAGCCAAAAATTTGCATGGATCGCTTGTCCTAGTGTGGGGCCGCAGGAGACTTTGTCAATCATAATTCATAATTCCTATTCCGATCTTTACTCCGTACCAAATCATCTTCAGTCCCAACTCCGTGAAACATTTGATTACGCAAATTTCGTTAAATTTGCAAGAGGCGTATAGAAGCAAAACTGCTAGCCGGAAATCCACGACGGATCATTATATCTCAATCCTCGATTCTTACATGTCGCTGACCACCAGCATAAACCCTAAAGAAAACACAATTGCTTGCTTGGAACGGCTGCATTCTGTTTTTGTCACAAACCCTAAGGGTTATAATTTGACTCGTTAGGTACTTGATTAAACCCCATGTGTCCTAATTTGGCCGGCTGCGTCATTTTTTCTTTTCTTCTTGAACCCTAGCAGGCCAGGCTCTTTCTTTAGAGCATTCTCTGGCTGGCTAGTTAACCCTAAAATGTGCACAAAAGTGAAATACCGTGTCATGAAAGTTCCAGAGAAGTAGGTCAACAGAACAATTTCTTGCATTCCACGCACACGTGTCATATTCGTATTCAGATCCAATTAATTAAAGAGTCTTAGCTTTTACATTCTTGTCGGTCAATTTAGTCGGTAGTTTTTTCCTTAGCCAATAATTAACATTTTCCCCGATGTTACATGGCAACTTACATATTCAGTTGTGCCAAACCATGGCCCTGCGACAATTTGTTTTTTCGACATCCAAACAAATTCAGGTAACGGAATCTACTGGTATGTGCCATGCTCTTCCCGTGTTTGCTTGATGATGAGGAACTAACAATTCCATAAAGTTTTCGCTATTTCAATATCTCTGGGAGAACCAGATCAACGTCTGCTAATTCCATCAGTTACGATTCACAGCCATGCCATCCCTGGAAGAGCTCATTCCCTCAAAAGAAGACAGAGATTTTCAACCCTGTAAGTTTTGTATAGAATTTGGGTGGAAAAATATGGACTAGAATCACAGAAAAATGTTGAAAGGTCAAATCGTAAAATGGCGACTGTGTTCAAGAAGCCTTGAATTCTATTGATTTCCTATTTATGCTAGTCTATAAAAAAAACTTGCATATTTGTATAACATTATAAATTTATAATAAAATATAAATAAACTATTCTCACAACAATGATATTAATTTATAGTCTTATAAGCTATTATTTCTCATTTCCTATTTATGCTAGTCTATAAAGAAACTTGCATATTTTTATATCATAAGTCAATAATATTACTAGAAGTATGTAAGGAAGCTTGAATATGCTTGTTTTATGCTACATTGCAATAACCTATATCGTATTTAAATGGAAATTTTTTAATTCATTTTTGTTTTAATTTCTTTCAAATTGTAATTATATTTGTTTTATCATATATTTTTATAGCAAAATTATCCTATTGCTATATATTTTCAATCTCTTCTTAGGAGGCAGGTACTAAGCAACTTTGTTGCTTATTCCACTTGTTATTATGGTTATAATTTGTATGGTTTATTTATTTATTTTGGAAATAAATATGTAATTTTTATAAAAATTAGCATAGATTTATCCAAAAAGGATTTACCAAGCACAGAGAGGAATCAAATATCTCAAGGTGTAAACTTTTTTTTAGAGTGAAATTGTTAACCAAATGTGTAATTAGAATGGAAGTGTCGAGGAGATATGTAATCCAATGTTTACAGTTTTAGTTTATCTCATATATATATATGTATATGTATATGCAATTCTAAATAATTTAAATTTAATTTTAGTAGAAATGTTATTTTTAATAATAATTTTTTTTTATAAAGGACACGTGTCAACATTAGGATGAGCACAGAAAAAATTACACATCTCTCCCATATTGGGCTGTAGAATGCACCTCTTCAGTGCAATTATAGGTTATATTTGTTTTACGTTTAATTTTTTATACTATTGATTGTGATTCATAGTCCATTACTTTATATGAATGATGATGGTTATATACATGATTTTATATTCAAAATTATTAATTTATATAAAATCTTAGCTATAAGTTTAGATTTTATTTACATTTATATTTATTTCATTTTACATTATAATATTTTATTATAAGTAAACTATTAACAATATCTAAGCCAAAATTAAAGAGTTCCCTGCTTCAAATGGTAAGGATCTAATTGGGACTCCTTAAGGTGTCACCCTTGTTGTGGGTAAAAACATATTATTTTACTAACACTTGGTTTGGACAACGATTTTATCATATATATTCTTTTACTTCTAGTAAAACCACCATAAAACTACTCTCACCAAAAAAATCGTGGAGACGAAGAGTCTTCCATTTCATTACAATTAAAGGTTTACTAGATAATGAGTTGAGACACTCCCAAACTTAGAACCAAGAATTCTCCTTAGTAAAAGAGGTTTCACATTTAAACACATACATTATTTTGACTTATGTGGTAGCCTATCCACTACTAACCCATAGTAAAAATGATGGCGAGTCAAGCTTGATTATTGAGACAACCTTTAAGGGATAGAATATGGGGTAATTGGTTAGAAAAATTGTAATATGATATAAAAATCAAACCATTAAAGGTTGTTAGAGGATAAGTCTTGTTCATATTGATAGCTAGCATAGATGCAGTCATCATTGACCCAGAATCTGCATTAAAAGGTGAGTCCGCCCAATATTCTCTTTTGTTGATAATGGAATGGTATAAATATGGTTTGTTTTACTTAAAATTCATTGTATTTTTAATTGAGATGATGAAAAAGGAAGGAAAATATTTGAAGATTCAATATGTGTTTTTTTTACTCATTATTAGAAATAACTTTGAAAGAATGTTTTCGAGATGTTTAATATCACTTAAAGCTTTTGAGGTGTTGAAATAAATGCATGGAGGTATTTATGGTAGTCATTTTTCCTCATTTTCCATTACTAACAAGGTGACACGATAATTATTATTAATAGCTATTGGAGGATCCTAATTAGCCAACTGACTAGGTCCTCACGACCAACTAGTCGGGTAGTTGGTCGAGTTGTTTAGATAACCGACTAGGAAGTTAACTGTATGTAACTGAATAACATAATATAATTTTTATATATAAATATGGTGAAATAGAATAAATATATCATATTTGTACCCTTTGGTTATGTGGAAATTTAACCCAAGAGATAGATCAATTACACTCAGAAAATTGCTAATCAAACATGCAAAATTCACACTAAAGGAGACTAAAATTGGAGCATAAATTAATCCTGTATTGAATAAGTGCACATTAGACAACCATATTAAGGAATAGGCTGCTCAAATATATAATTACATGAGATATTCAAAATCACTAGGTTGCTATTCGAATTGGTCAAAAAGCAGACTTACTAAATCAAGTCAAATCCCCCATAGGTGCGAAAAGTACTTTCCAAATCTATGAAGATCCTCATGAATTAGCTAAAGCAAGTGGGAAAGATAATAAGTGGTGGAAATACAACTCATTCTTGTTTTTTTTTGGAGAAAAGGAAGGAGGATGATGTGGTAAAAAAACAAGGCAAGTTCCCCTAGACTAGCTTTTCCTTTATGCCTTAAAACTGTTATAAAGCAAGGAAGCTTTCAAGAAAAGAAAATATGCTCTTTAAGGAACCACGAATAAAGTAGACATGATAAATATGTTTCTAGGATTATTCCAAAGCACTCCATGACCCAGTTTAGCAAGTATTGACTTCTAGGAACATGTAGAAGTCAACTAGCATAGAGAGGGAATCTAGGAATAAGACAAAAATGATTTAATTAATTTCATATATGGGTAACTATGGGTTGATTATTCTAACAACCCCCCTTAAGCCCGACTTTATCAGTAAATATAAAAAAATTATAGGGCCTAGAAACAAGGCTTAGTCACCCTTTTACATACTGCATGCCCATACAACCAAGGAAAGAGGCAAAAACCCAGTGGGAAAATCCTCCCTTGAACATGGACATGAAACAAAATTTTGGAAATCTTGTTATCAATCATTCTTCACCACATGATCAGAAATCCCTAGGAGTGCTTTGAGATGACTGAAGGTCTTCTCATAGAATACTTTGGTGAAGATATCTGCTACTTGTTCTGAAGATGTGCAGTAGAGTAGAGCAATGGTACCATCATGCACAAGCTCCCTGATAGAGTGCATATGGATCTCAATGTGCTTGGTTCTTTGTATTTGAACTGGTTCAGTGGAGATTCAAATGGTGCTTTGATTGTCACAATAGATGACTGTTGAAAATTCTAATTTGAAACCACATTCTTTAAGTATCCCCTGCAACCATAAACATTGAGTAGATGCATTTACAACTCCTCTATACTCTGCCTCTGTAGATGAGAGTGTTATGCCACTCTGATTCTTACTTGACCATATGATTAGTCCTTCTACAAGAATGAACATATATCTTGAGGTAGACTTTCAATTTGTGTTGTCACTTTCCCAATCACTGTTAGTAAATCCAACTAGCTCTAAGTCATATTTTACTTTGTAGAAAATCCCATGAGTCCTTGCTCCCTGAACAAAGTTTAGGATACTCTTTGCTGCTCTCCAATGGATCTCATGAGGCTGATCCATGTATCTCGAAGCCACACTAACTGCATAATATAATTCAGGTTGAGTATGTGTAAGATAGAGAAAACACCCAATCAACTGCCTATACATTGTATTATTTACCATAGGAGAAGAACTTGCTTCTTCAAGCTTAACTCCTAAAAGGAATGGAGTCTTTCTTGGCTTTCAATATTTCATGCTGAACTTGGTGAGAAAATATGATGCATACTTTGACTGATGAACCTTGATTCCATGTTGGAATTGAGCAATTTCGAGACCCAAGAATTGGATCAACAATCCCAAATCTGTCATAGAAAAGGCATGGTTCATTGCATCCTTCAAGGAGGAAATCTCTTTCTTTGAACTTCCTGTAATCAGTAGGTCATCCACATAGAGAAAAATAATAATTAAAGAACCATGAATCAACTTCAAATATACATTAGGATCAGAATTGCATCTAAAAAAACTTAGTGACAATAGAAATCCATCAATCTTGGCATACCAAGCCCTGAGGGCTTGCTTGAGCCCATACACTGATTTCTTTAACCTGCACACTAAATAAGGATTATATACAAAACCTTCTAGTTGCTACATATAAATATCTTCATTCAGATCTCCATTCAGAAAGGCACACTTTGCATCCATGTGATGTACCTCCCATTACTTCGAAGCTGCAATGGCTAGAACAAGCCTTATGGAGTCCATGTTTTCCACTGGTGCAAATGTCTCATTGTAATCAATACCATGTACTTGAGAGTATCCATTAGATACCAATATTTCCTTATATTTCAAAGGTGAACCATCAGCAGCAAACTTAGTTTTAAAGACCCACTTACACTTCACTAGCTTTCTCCTTGGGGGGAGATCAACCAATTCCCATGTGTTGTTCTTCTAGAGCGAGATGAATTCTTCCTTCATGGTTGTTTTCCATATTGGATCATGTGTTGCATATTCATATGTTTGTGAATAAGAATCTATAATCAAATAACACTTCTCATCAAATAATGGATATTTCACACAAAGGGCACTTTCAAATTGAGATCTAGTCCTCCTAGTGTCATTAGGATTTCCAGCTAGTTCCCTGGCTGCATGAATGGTCCTTTCTTACCACTTTGGTATTTTAGGGCTGTTATTATATGCAATTAATTCATCATTATCAGACATATTATAATCATCAAACTCATTAGTCACTTCACTTACAATCAATGGATGTGGTGGTGAAGAGGACTCTCCAACTTCAACTGTTGCTAAAGGCTCTTCTTCGAACTGAACACTTATTTCAATGAAAGTTTTGTTATTGCTCAAGTTGATCATATTTTACCCTTTTGAATCTTTAGAATACCCAAAAAATAGGCACTCTTGGCTTTGGGGTTGCAAATCCTTCCTCTTTTTAGTTGGAATTATAGCCCAAGCCTTTGAGCCAAAAATACTGAAATGGGCCACATCTGACTTGTCCCCAATCCAAGATTTGAAAGGAGTCATACCATTAAGATGATTATGTGGCACCCTATTATGGATATAGGATGCACAGTTTATAGCCTTGGCCCAAAAATTTGGTGGCAAAGTTTTATCCTCCATCATGCAAGTTGCCATCTCCTTTAGTGATATGTTCTTTCTCTTAGCAACACCATTTTGTTGTGGTGTGTAAGGAATAGAATGCTACATCTGGATACCCACATATTTGCAATACTGGATGAAATCAGACTTGACATACTCACCACCATTGTCATATCTGAGGATCTTGAGTCTCCTCCCAGACTGGTTTTCAAGCAAGGCTCTAAAGACTTCGAAGAGGTCAAAAACTTGAGACTTATGCTTTAGGAAGTAAACCCAACAATACCTGGAAAATTCATCTATGAAGGTGAGTGCATATTTGGATTGAATCATGGACATATGAGGGAATGGACCAGCAATGTCATTGCAGATCAACTCAAGAGGTGTATAGGTTCTCTCATGACTATCTCTCTCATACTTGTGCTCTGGGTGTTTTCCTAGGATACAACCTTGACATACTCCCTTAGAAAACTTGATCTTTGGTAACCCTTTGACCATTATTTTGTCACTCAAATCAGAAAGATACTTGTAGTTAAGATGGCCAAATATTTCATGCCAAATCTTGCTTGATTCATTAGCATGAGTAATAAGAGAAGATGGGTTTGAGTAGGGTAGAAAATGGGAAAACTTGTATAGCTTCGAAGTGTGATCAGCAACACCTTTTGCTATGACTTTACCATTCAAAATCTCAGTGATTTGAACTTCATTGGGGGAGAAAGTGAATTTATTTGGAGACCCAGTGTTAGTCATCTGATACACTGACAAGTGATTAGAGGCAAGACCTGGAACATACAACACATTATTGAAATTATCATGGTCAATATCAATCCTACCCTTTCCCATACTATTAGTCAGAGAGTTATCTCCCAAAACTATCGGTGGACCTTTTGACATGTCAAGAAAGGAAAAGATATCCCTTGTCAAAACCACATGTCTGGAAGCTCCAGAATCAATGATGAAGCTAGGTGATCTTGAGGTGCCAGCAACCAAGGCATGTACTCTCTCCTTGTCTTCTGAATTTGATCCTCCTTCCCTCTTCTTTGAGCAATCAGGAAGGGAGATGTTTTTCTTCTCTAGGATTTGGGTCAACATGTCAATTTTATTTTTCATACAAGAGATCTCAGGATTATATCCCTTACTGTAGTATGCGCACTTGCTCATTTCTCCTTCGTTCTTCTTCTTCGTGGGGTTCTTCTTGGATCCTGAGGACTCCTCTTGAGAATTTTCCTTGTCTCTCTTTTTCTCAGGTGGATTTTTATCCTATTTCTTGATTTTTGAATCCACCTTTGAATCTCCAGCAACCAAATCTTGGTCTTTGGAAGGTTTTATGGTTCCCATCATCACCAATTTATCTTGCTCCTGAGTGAGGGATTCCATAAACTCAACAAGCTTAGGCATCTTCCAGGTTCGACCTATCAATTTAGTGGCATAGAAGGTAAAAATGAAATTTTAATAGTCAGGAAAAAGATTTGAGAGAATGGTCAAAACTATTTTCTCCATCTTCTTTTCAATCCCACGTTGTTTTAACTGCAAAACAAGGGCCTTAAACTTGGTAAAATAGAGTTGCAATGATTCAAAGCTACTGGGACTCAAGGAGATAAATTCATTCTCGATTTGATGTCCTCTCATCTCATCTGTATTTATAAAAATATCTTCAATATTCTCCCACACCTCATTAGGATATGTCAATGAATCAAGATGAAAGAGGAGGTCTCTTGAAATACTCAGACACAAAAGACCATAGGCATCATCCCTCATGTTGTGTCATTTTATTTTCTCTGTAGCTACATTGGGATCTGCCTTAGTAGCCATGGTAACCCTGTAGAGACCTTTCGCTCTCAAAAATATCTCCATATCATATTTCCATTCGAATAAATTGAATGGATTCAAGATGATCCTTTGAGATTGGTCCATATCTCAGCTCATGTGCCCTTCAGTCAGCAGAATGCGCTCTTAGTAAGTGATGTTGAACCTACAATAACAATTTGGAAGGAGATAAATCAATATACAAAGGATCTGATACCATGTGGAAATTTAACCCAAGAGATAGATCAATTACACTCACAAAATTGCTAATCAAACATGCAAAATTCACACAAAAGGAGACTGAAATTGGAGCATAACTTAATCATGTATTGAATAAATGTAAATTATCCAACCATATGAATTAATAGGCTGATAAAATATATAATTACATGAGATATTTGAAAGCACCAGGTTTCTATTCAAATTGGTCAAAAAGTATACTTACTAAATTAAATCAAATCCCCCATAGGTGCAAAAAGGACTTTCCAAATATGTGAAGATCCTCACAAATTAGATAAAGCAAGTGGGAAATATAATAAGTGGTGGAAATAAAACTCATTCATGCTTTTTTTTGGAGAAAAGGAAGGAGGACTATGTGGTCAAAAAACAAGGCAAGTTCCCCTAGACTAGCTTAAATTTCCTTTATGCCTTAAAACTGCTGTCAAGCAAGGCAGCTTTCAGAGAAAACAGATATGTGCTTTAAGGAACCAGGAATAAAGAAGACATGCTAAATATGTTTCCAGGATGATTCCAAAGTGCTCCATGACCCATTTTATCAAGTATTGACTTCCAGGAACATGTAGAAGTCAACTAGCATAGAGAGGGAATCTAGGAATCTAGGAATAAGACAAAAATGATTTAATTAATGTCAAACATGGGTAATTATGGGTTGATTATTCTGACAGGTTTTTTGTTAATAGAATCTTGTTGTTTCCATCTCCATTACCTATCTTTTCTTTCTTCCTGACTGTATGTGATTTTCCTACCTATATGATTTCATGAGTTAAACACTACTAGTAACTTCATGTAATCCCAAAGATTACAATATTGGTTCCATTTACAGTAGTACTATTTGGGATAAAAGATGATTACATCAGCATAAATGGTCATTGAGAAAGAAATTAGAGAGTGGTGGAACAAAAATATAGCGAACTATATTTGAAACTATGCTAGAAGGAACCAGTTAATGTTAGCAAAATTCAAAGAAAACTTATTCACTGAGACACATGAAAAATTCATCAAAGATATTCCCCATGAGTTGAAGAAGCTGATTGATTGAATTAATGAGTAGAATCGATCCTAGCAATGAAAAAATGTTGATGCATAAAGTTGATAATGAGCGTTGAATGAACCTGTATGAGTGGTTTAATAAGATATGTGACAACTATTGTGAAGAACAAGCGATCAAGAAAAGGACATCGCTTGATGAAATCCATAAAATCTTTTATAATGACTTCTATGAACAATTCTTTGTTACCATTCTGTTGTTTTTATTTAAATTTCTGATAAAAAAAGAGCGGGTCACATAGTAGAATTGTGATATCCCTTTGGTCCTAGTGCAAGTTAAAATTGGAAGCAAAATCAGAAACAATGGGATCTCTTTGTCCAAGAATTATAGTGGGAATATTTCCTAATAAAATGAGAAGACTCCTTGAACTTTCAACAATCACCTCACAGTAGTCAGGTCAACAATGGGGGGGTTGTTGACCATATGAAGATGAGTATATAAGAGACGATTCTAGATGAAATAAGAGACTGACAATGAATGCCACCAATAATACAATTCCACCTTAATGAAACAAACCTATCACCAACTTTAAACAGACAAAATATATTCAGAAACTTGAGAGAGAAAAGATATTTAAAAATGGGAGGAATTATGAAACATTACCAGTGCATTATAGGGGAAAATAAATATGAAGAAATTGGGAGTAAGAGTTGAGCTTCCAAAATAAATTCTTGATTTGAGGGAATTTGACTAGTATATAGAGAGGGTGAGGAAGAGACATTGGGACAAGTACCACATCTGATGGATTTGACCCCACAATCTTTGCACATTGTAATACTTTGTGTTCTGACTCTTATCGACATTGTAACAATGATTATGATGACTGGACATAGTGTTATAAAAATTGTCAAGAATGACTTTGGACTTGGACCTAATGGAAACATTATATACAGTTAGCTAGATCATTATGGACGCATTATCGATCAACTAATGATTTCAAGACTGATACATGGGAATTGGATCACTTCTACACTAGAATATTGAAGGAATTGTTTTCATCTCTTTTACTCAGAACATGTGGAGGTACCCACTTTCCAACAATATTATATATTGAAGAAAGAGATCAATCAAATCCCCTAACTGTCGACAAATAATATAAACAAAAGGTTAATCTATCTTGGGAAGTATATCGCCAATTAGTGGAAAGTCAACCTTCAGTCGGTAGGTCGTCATTATTAGTAAGTATCACAAATAATACTAGTTCGGGTAATACCAACAATAATTCTTATAGTATGACTACTTCTCAAGTATGATTTCCTATTTATGAAAGGGATAAATACCCTATAAAATATTGGTTTGTGTGTGAAACTGTATGGGGGGCTAATGTTATTAAGGATGAAAGTAGATAGATAACAATGTTTGCAAGTGGTCTTAGTAAAAGAGCGCTCACCTGGTATATGCCTTTTATTGAAAATAGACCAAAAACCAAACAAGAAATCAAGAATATGTTTTTATATTTTTTTTGCACCGAGTATATTAAGAACTTAGATTCTCAAATGATTAAACAAATAACGAAAAAACTAGGAAAATATGTACAGTAAAACTTCAAAATATTTAAATACTTGCGCAGCTAATATGCCATTGAAAAATGGATGAATATGTTCTCATTCAATAGATTATTATATGTTTACTACCATTAATCAAAACACCTTTGCGTTTATATGAATTTACAACTTATGACAATGACCTGAAAAAATCACAGAAATTCAAGTCGAAAGCATATTTTTCTATTGGCCACGATGACTGCAAACTAGAAGAAAAGATGGAAATACCACAAAAGATAATGCAAAAACTTGCATTACAACATAATGACATACAGTTCACAACATGTTTGTATGAAGGCCACAAAAAAGTCTCATTCTATTTTGATGATCATAGACAATATCATGATGGTAGGAGGTCATTCCCAGAAGAACGATGATACTTGGAAGAAGACCTCAGAATTTTCCTAGAAGAAAGATGACCTAAAATTTTTAAGACAAATCAAAAAATGTATTTTTGTGACCTCTATGAAAGGTTTGAGCCATACACAACAGCTGAATTCCCACACAATGTTGATGTTGCTAAAATAAAATGTTGTGGAATATGCGAGATAACCTAGCACACCACAACCGAATGTATAAAATAATTGAAGAATACAATAATCATAGCACAATCTATCGGACTTAAACCTATGATTAGAAAAATCAAAGAGGTCGAGACAGCAATAGAAATAACATCCACTAAAACAATGGATACAACAGATGTGGACGATATCAAGGTCGTGGTCGCTACCAAAATTAGCGGAGATTCAACAATGGTCGTACTAAAAAAATATGCTTCATTTATTTCATTAAAGAAAATTTGATTCCTCACCTCCCTTGGAAGGATAAAATGGATCTCAATTTCCGTACAAAATGTGGGGTGGGGTAGAATTATCTTGAATACTTCCCCATATTGCTTGATAAAATCATTAATAAAAACAATGTTAATATTTTATTTGGTGTACCAAAGAATGATTAAGTTTTAATCATAATAATATACAAATTATTACAATAAAATGAACAAATATTGGTCAACAAAAACCCCATGTTGATAAGATCCAAAATAAAGACACCAATTAACCCTTACCCCACCAACAAAACGATTTTTTCAAAAATGATTCAAAGATATTTGAAGAACTATCTAAAGCTGAAGATGAACAAGAATGAAAAAAAAACTTTTAATGAGTTACTTCAATTATGAACAAAATAGGAACTTTTCACATGATTAATAGATCTAACATATGCAATAAAATATGGCACAATCACTGGAAAGCTTCATAAAAACCTATGCATCCTTAATCATAAAGAAAAAATGGATATTGTTGGCTTTAGTCCCTCTCTCTCAGCAAACCCAGGTTCAATCCCTTCTTGGTCATCACAAAAAATCCCAAGATATCAGTTCGACAGAGCATATATCAGCCAGCAGCACCTGTGACACAGATGCTGTCTCACCCAAGATATATCAGTTTTATGGGTGACTACTAGAACCATGTTTCCGTAGTTTGTGCGGGAGGGTGTTTTAATACCTTGGCTTTGTGCCAAGGTTTCCAATGAATACTGGGAAGGTGGGTTACTAGTTTTCATAGTACTTCAACACCAAGTTATGATCCAACCCTTCTTTATGCTATTCGTGTAAGAAAATAGTGAACACACAGCATAGGAATATTCATTAATATAATGCAGAAGTCATACATTTATCCATTTGTAGCACAATAATCAGCCAGTCATTCAACAAAAAATTCAGACATATACTAAGTTACTTCAACATTCACACATATACACATCATGTAATGTTGAAACCCATTCGGGAAAAAACCACAAGGTGCTCTTCATCTGGCATAAGGAAATAGATGCACCTTTTGTATGCGCAAAAAGCTACAGACTCTATTCAGGATGTTCTCTTCTCTATTTACAGAATTTTCCTCCCTCTCGTGCTCTTTGATCTTCTCTCTTCTTCTCTTCCTATTCTACTCCTACTACCAATCCACACACATCTTGGATTGAATCAACCTTATCTACTTGTCTACGCACTTAGTTGCAAAATCTCTACTCTGATGCACTTAGCGAGACAGATTCATTAACTGAAACTCATTACTTCCAGCTTAATTCAGCTAACATACTAAATAACTAAATCTAGATAATTCAACTAAAACAACTATCAGGTTGGCTATCTATCTAACCAAACTACAGCTTGGGTTCCTTCTTTTATAGCCCCCTTATAGAATCGGTACATATCACATACATTTTTGTTATAGACTCAATATTGAATTGATACAGACTCTAATGGACTCATTACAAACTCCTTTTTAGTCGCTTTCTCATCTGACTTACTATATCCAAACAGCATCTTTTCTTTCCTATTCTAGTAACACACAACGAAAGGCACTATCGACCTAACTTACAAACATGTCTTCACGCATGTGGATTTTTCTGGCTCTAGCAGAGCTCATACCCATGATCACTAAGGATAGTCACTTTCTCAGTGTTATGCTTTACTGTCACTTTCCATTCGTTACATTATCTGCATGCCTTCTTTTGCTGATATTCTACCATGCCATCTCGTATATTTTTCTATCCTTCATTCGTGCCTTACTCATCTGGTGTAGCTTCCTCATCTGCTCCTTCTCTTTGTTTTCTTCTTCTCTTTCCTTCTTCTATCGCAACATCCTTCCCTTTTCCTTGATGCTGCTTCCTGTGTCATAGCTCCTTCCTCTTCTCCTTTATGCTCTTCTCCATACTTAGGAATAATTCCACATGAATTATGACCTACTTCCCTGAGGCCCAACATGCCCCCAACACTCACCTGTGGTTCATCCTGAGCCACGTAAACTAGTGCTCCATAAATTGACTTTCACTGATTTGGTTTTGAAAACACTCCATGATTTTCACCAACTTCTCTATCTTTTTGTGCACCTCTTCTTCCATTTTTTGCATGTGCTCCACCGGGTCGAAACTGACATGTTTTGGTATGACTGTTTCTACAGATGTCGCTACCTCGTGCACCTTCTGGTGTACATGCTAAATTATGCCTATAATGTTCTCTGCTTTTGCTTGAAATTATTCTACCTTTTTCTCACACTACTACTATGGCGCATGCAACGCAGTTGTTTGTTGTTGCAGTCTACGTACTTCTGCCGTCTTGACCTTATTATGCTCCAAGGGTAGCTGCTTCATCTCATTTCTTATCTGTGTGATATTTTCTTCAACCGCATTCAATTCACCTACAATCCACTGTGATTAGTCATCATCCATAAACTTAACACATGTTTTCTTTGCTTCCTCTATTCTTTTCGCAACCTGAGTGGCTGCATATCTTCTTCTTGCCAGCACCTCGACGGGTGTGTTGGGTATCCTTTTCTCTTCTAACTGAGTTACTTGTTTCTTAATGTTAGCTGCTATCTTTCCTAGTGGGAGGACCTTGCCTTCTGATGGCATGTCTTGTGATATTTCAACATTATCGAGATTCGAACATACACGATTAGTGACATGTGTGAGCTTATGCTTACTTACTTCTTCATTTCTTTCTTCTTGTGTGGTTATTTACATTTTGGCATTGATTTTACTGATAGTCTTTGCTGAGTGTTTCACTTGATTTTCAAGGGTCTTTCCCCTTATCTAAATCTCTGTAACTGTTGCTTTCTATAAAGCATGCACACCCTTCAATTTTATTATTTAGAAATCTAAAAATATCTTGCCAGTAGTGCTACCCACCTCGATGGGGTTTGGGTTTTCTAATTCTATCACATCTCTTCTTAGTTGGAATTTTTTGGGTTGATATTCTCTAGATCGCATGGTTTCTTGTGCTTTCGATGATCTAGGTGCGTCCTACTATGGGGTTACCTATGGCATATGCTCTACTGTAATTTTGATTGCTTTGATTATTCTTCCTAAATCATTCATCCTATCTTTGATGGTATTAGTGAATCGGTTTTGCTGCCGTCAAATGTCCTCAAACCGTGTTTGGGATTCTTGTTGTAGGGCCTCTTCCAAGGATGCGACTTCCTCATCATCCATATGAGTAGTATTGGATTCTTTGTTATCCTTATGTTTCTTGTGCGGAGGTTCTCTTGGGATTATTCATTATGCCCTTCTTGATGTTGTTGTTCTAGCAGCGACTCATTCTGAGGATGATTAGGGTGATTTTTTTCTGACATTATGGCATCTGCATGTGAGCTATTCTTTTCTCTCGAGGTTGGTGATCCCTCTAGTTTCCATTATTTTGGCCAATCACTTATAATTATCTCTAGACCTTCCTCTGTGAGCACATTTTTTGTCAACAACCACTGTCCTCGGGGATCTTGGCATGGTTGAATGTACACATAGTGTGACCCTATTTGAAAATTGATAGTATGTTGAAATTTGAACATCATAGTTGCACTAAGTCTTACCTGCTGCTTTACCAAGTTCTTCAAATCTTCATTATGGACAAAGAATTCAATGTTTCTACTCAATTGTCGATCTTTGTCATGCGAGAACCACAAGTTTTGGTATCTTTCTCCTCTACAGAGGATGGGTAAGTCTACTGACTGATAATATGCTAGCTCATACCACACAATAAACGAAATTAAAATTAACAACCAAGCATAATGGAAAGGAGTACCTTCTTCCTGTGCTAAAGCGACATCCTGGATCAGTTCATTAAGCAAGAATTGGGACAAATTGATTTGAAATCCTTCTGCATAGAGTGCAACTAGCATTACTATTCCTGCAATACATTGCTTCAGTCTCAAGACACGCAAAAATTTATGTGTTAATATCATGGCTTCCATATGAGTAGCAAGGTCATTAATGGATGATATTAGGAACTCTTCTCCAGAGCTGACTAGGCCATACTTTTCCTGGACCTGTGCAATCTGGGCTGGGTGCTTTCCCTTCTCAAAGGTTTCTACTGGGCCCCACCCAACTCTTGGACGTCATGTGATTGCTGGGGCAAGTTCAACATCAATTGAATATGGATTTTCTATCCAAAGGAAACTTGCATGAAAGAGTACTAGCTACTGCTTTACATAAATATCCACCTCTTTGGTATGACCAAAGTGCAGCATGAAGAGGAGTACAGTAGCCTTGACTATTCTAGTCTGCTTTTCCATTGCATTGGAACAAAATGGTTTGGTAATTCCGACGTATCTCAGACCAGATTCATATAATTATTCATTTCCATGTCACTAATTTTACTGGTGTCTGAATATTAAAAGGAAAGTTTTTCTAGATAAGGCAGGATATCCTGCAGTACTTTCATATATTTCGGTTTATTAGGTGCTATGAGTTTAGAATGGCCCTTGGCACATTCTTCCTCCTTGGTGGAATGTAAGGAGACAATAAATTCCTGGTTTTGAAATCCTCTTTCTCTTCCTGGGTCGATGGTGTTGTTGAATATTTCTCCTTCCTTGGCTTCTTCATTGGCCACTTCCCTTTAGGAACTGGTTGTGATTTGTGTTCCTACATTTTATTTTTTTCCTGAAGATCGAGGTGGAACCTGGCCAATAGTTGGCCTATAGTTCCTTGGGGTTCTATGTATTGTACCATGCTGCATGGGAGTCATGGATACAGGTATCACAGGGGAGTTAACACTTACGATCGTAATAGAGATAAATTGGTTTCTGCTCATTGATTTACCTACAATACTTGCTTGTTGTAGTTCTAGACACAATGAATCTGGGTATGGTAACAAGGCATATTATGAAACAACACCTTCTTGACCGGTGTCTTTCACATGAGCAGTATGTACTTAGAAAGTACTCCCTCTTTTGAATGGCATAGGGTGACAGTGTGGGTTATTTAAGGAAACTTTTTCAGCATGCCGTCACTTAGCTGGCATTTATACAGATGGTTATTATTATTTATGGTGGATGTGGTCCCAAGGTATGCTGCTCGATTCTATTGATATTTCCAAATTAATGACTGAAAAATGCGCTGTCAGTACTTTAATTAATTACTGTGCCAATCATGACATTGATTTATGATAGTGTCATTTCATTTGAAACTTATGCTTTTCTTCGGAGCTCTCCCATCCTATTGTCGCACTCCTTGCGACTTGGTTTTCTTTCTCTCAATGTTATGCGATGTTAGTATAATTCCCATCCTCCTTTTTTTATGTCATATCAAACATGGTACCGTGTATTTTCACACGTGCGAACTCTTTCGACTTCGCACATTCCTTATGACACCTGGAGATTATGGAGAATGGGTCATTATCACTCATATCCTTCATGATATTATAACATGGCATGCAGTTATGCATAGTTATGCTGTATTGATGGAAGTTCATGTCTGCAACATGTATCTCTTCAAAGATATTCTCCTTTATTACCTGTAGCACAACATCCACTGTTGGATGTTCTCTTGTGAATTCAAAAGTCTGGGTAAAGCTTACAGGTAAGCTTTCCCATTCAATGGTTCCTCATCACAGCTCTTCTGATGTATACCAAATTCTCGATACCATTTCCAAGGTGTGGATGAATCGATGAACCCATTCTTATCACGGATATTCTTTCCAAATTCTACGATAGTTCTCAATATGCTTACCAGGATCTGTCAATCTTGTATATTTTGGATCAGGGAAGCTAATCTATTCGCCAATTCTGATCTCCATCAACCACTTACGTTAAGTCCATTCAGATATTGATTGTTTTGTGTACCCCACCATCTAGCGGGTGTATCTTTCAACACATAGTCCAAAGCAGACAATCGCTGTGTTTCTATGACTTTCTCTTCAAATTCTTCCAAGAAATTTGCAAGGTTAGGTAACTCTTCATATGTAGGTTGTGCGTTTTCTTTGGCTCCTATCCTTTGGAAAACTATTGTGACTCTTACACATCTATGCATGGATACTTCATGTAGCATGTTCTGCCAGTTTTCCAGAGCATCACTTGAGTCGAATGTGCACGAGCTTACACTACGCCAACTCAGGTTTCCATCAGCTCTGGGGTTAATATAGTATTCCTTTAACGACATGATGTTGCACAGTTGGTATAGATAATTGTCTTTCACTTCTCTATGTATAGGCTAGAAATATCGCTGTCCTTCAAGTGGATCAATTGGCGCAACCACTCTTATGTCAGAATCTTCGAAAGATAAGATCCTTTTCTTGAATTTTATAATAGTTTGGTTGTCTATTGCTCAATTGATTCCTAGAAGTGTAGGATATGGATTTGTGTCATCAACAATGTCAATAACTTTGAATTCGACATATGTTCTTAATCCTTCGATTTCCTTGGGTACTTCGGTCAGTATACCGATTGGTAGAACCTTCGACTAGTTTGGAAGCATTAGCTGAATAGGAGACCAGTCCAGTCATGGATTATTAATGCTCTCCCATGCTTGTCTTGTCAATATATTGACATCTAAGCCCAAATATAATAGGATATAGTCCATATCATATTCTCCTATCTGCGTAGTCATTCGCAGTTCTCAACCCATCTTCACTTTTTTCTGATATGATTAACTATTCTCTCATGTCGCAGGCCTTCTGTGGTTTTTTCTATGAGTGTTGTCAATTCCGCGACAACATATTTATCATGGATTAGTGGTAAACAAATTTCAAATTTTTTTTTGAGCTTACTAAACTTTTTCATTGGTGGCTTCCTGATTATTTGTTCAAATCATTTGGGCATAGCTCTAACTTATCTAGATGTCGACAACTGATTGGTATCAATAAAGTCTTGTTGTGCCTCCAAGAAGACTTATTTCTCCTATTGGAAATCTAGTGGAGCTTTCTTTTGTGCTGCAGGTCTCACCTGCAGTTGTCCTTGATGTGTATTTTGGTCTGCTCCCGTTGCAGCACCTCCTCTTGTGACTTCAACAATGTGGGGTTGTCTTAGTTCAACAAAAATCATCTGAATATTCGGGTTGGGGTTCAGATTTGGATTCAGCAACGGGTTGGGGTTAATGACAATTTGATATTTCCATTTCACAATAAGCTGTGGACATTGTTCGATAGTGTGATAAAATGATTTACAATATGTACAATTTTTTGCAAGACTTTGAAAATATCGGGAAAATTTTCCTGGATTCCCACAATTATAACATATGAATTGGCCTCTTCCTCAACCAAATACTCCTCCTTGATGTTGTCCTCAACCTCCAAAATTCCCACCCTTGCTTTGTGGTGGGTATTGTTGTTGTTGAGGATACTGATTCTACTGGTATTGCAGTTGAGGATATTGATGTTGTTGATATTGCGCAGGATGATATTGAGGATGCACTCATTCAACTTGCATTTTCTCATCATTTTTCATTAAATAAGTATCCATCATTTTTTCTTGCAGTATTTGAAGTGATCTGCAGTCTTTCTCATCATGACCTAATGATCGACAAAATTTACAATACAGACTAGCGAGTGCACTTACAATATTCTATAAGTATAGACATTCCTCAAACTTGTGACCTCTAGTCTGGCATATTCTACACCAAGGCGATTAACACCCAAATGGAGGGTGGCAGTTAGGAGACAAACGACACCATTGTACTCATCCTGGTTGTTGGTAGCAACACCAACACAGATTCTGTCGATATGGATCAACTCATGTGATGGGGAATAAATGACACACGCAGCCGAGGCAATATTAGGAGACCATCTACTTGCTCCGTTAGCGAAACCAACATAATAATGTGAGGTAGGATCCATATGGAGAAACCAAGGAAATAAGCTGTGAGACTCGTGGAAAGAACGATGCAAAACAAGAAAAGAAAAACTATGACACAAGTGTACTCATAGTGGGTGACTTAAGGTATAGAACCTCTTGAGGTAGAGCCCATTGCGGGGATTCTTGAAGAGGTGGACATCAGAGTCAGCAAGGACGTATCCCCCTTGATGAGATATCGATTGATGACATCATTAGAGGAAAGTTGAGGTATAAAATGGGACTCCTAAGGAAAATAATAAAATAATAGTTATTAATTTTGGAGGAAGAATGAAAAAAACTACTTTTTTTGTTCATAATTTTGACATATCTCCCTGTGTTTTTACTCAAATTATAAGAGGGAGATCTTTTTGGATGTAGAATTTAATTCTGCATCCAACGAGTACCCACACTTCATACTTTTTACAGACCCCGCTACCCAAAAAATAATAAATACCTAAAAAAACGTGATGATGACATCATCATCACATTTTTTCAAGTATTTATTGTTTTTGGGGTAGCGAGGTCTGTCAAAAGTATGCAGTGTGGGTACTCGATGGATGTATAATTAAATTCTGCATCCAACGAGCTCTCTCGCTCAGGGAGATATGTCGAAAATAAGAACAAAAAAAGTAGTTTTCTTTTATGACAAATATGTCAATTCAACCATTATGGTTGACTCATTTTATTGAAATTCTATTGGTTCTTGAATTCCAACTCACAAAATTTATTCTTGGCACGTTTTCTTATAAGGCCCATTTTAGACCCCAAATTTCCTCTAATGATGGGCCATACCACATGGAATCAAACTTCCCTTTCCCTAGGTTATCATTGGCTTGGTCATAGACGAGGACTAGGTCCCCATCGCTAAAGGTGTGTGGGTGGACATGGGAGTCATAATGGGACTTCAACTGAGTCTTGGCCACTTCGATCATATGGAGAGTAGTGCAACGGTCCTCATTGGTCTATTCAAGCATAAGTAGGCGTTGTTCTAATAGTGAGGTATCAGGTAGAGGTTTGATGACAAGTCGTAGAGATAAAATATGGCATTCGATGGGAAGAACCTATTACAAACCATGGACTAAGTGAAATGGGGTAAAACTAGTGGTGGTTTTGGTCGATGTTTGGTAAGCCCAGAGGGTGGAAAAGAGAAAGTGGTGCCAGTTGGATTTGTGTTTTTCTACCATTCATTGGAGCACAGTTTTGAGGATCTTGTGGATAGCCTCAACTTAGCCATTTCCCTAAGGATAATAAGTGAAGGAATACTGGTTTTCAACCTTCAACATGGTGGAGAGCTATGTCCAAACAGAGTCCTCAAAATGAGAACTGTGGTCTAAGAATATCTGTTTGGGGAAAGCGAAACATGTGATGACGTGCCATTAAAAAAGAACCGTGTCACGGTATCATGATTACAGTTGAACGTAGGCATGGCCTTAGCCCATTTGGTGAAATAATCAACATCCACAATGATGTATTTATGGCCACCAGCCGAGGGACAATTATAGGTCATGAAGTCAATTTCCCATTTGTAGAAGGGACCGACTATGACGACAGGATGCAATAGTGCAGGAGGTGTCCTTGCTTTTTGGATCAAAGAGCTGGAAATTGTAGCAGTTTTTAACTACATGGATGCAATCGACAAAGAAGGTGGGCCAGAAATAACCAATGAAGAGGATATTTTGGGTGCTGGCTAAACTAGAGAGGTGGCCACCACTAGATCCTCTATGACAGTCATTCAAGACCTTTTCGTCTTCATTTTGGGTGAGAAAATGATGCAATATGGTATCGAAACCATGGTAGTACAAGACATCACCAATGTGGATATAGCGAGCAGCTTGGTGCCGGATGCGAAGATGATATTCACAACTTAAATGGGGCCCGAATTTATGTGTGCACAAGTACAAGAGAATTCATCAAGAATAACGACAAATAAGAATTCGTCAGGAATATTGATTGTGATAGGTGATGAGGTGGATGATGATGGGAGTTCTGCCATTAAATATGCTAACGCCAAATATTTGGTTCTTTTTGTGGAAATGAATTCCAGATCATACTCTTGGAGAACAACAATCCACTTGGCAGCATGTCCCTGAACAAGATGGTGGCTCAAGAGGTACCACATGGGGTTTTAGTCATCCACGACTCGAGTGTGACTCAAAAAGATGTAGTGGCGTAGATGGAGTAATGCAAAGGGGGTCCGAAAATATTCTGACTTACATAATAAATAATGTGCTCTTCATGAGCATCGTCTTCTTGAACCAAGATTCCAGCGGTAACATTTTCAGATCTTGACACGTAGAGGATAAACTCCTTGGTGAAGTCAATAGGAGATAATGATGGAGCAGAAGTGAGATATTTTTTCAGTGTGTCAAAAGCACCTTGCGCATGCTCATTGCAAACAAAAGGTATGTTGGTACAGAGTAAGCACAAGAACCCATGGACATTCCTCACATAGTGCAGAATAAAACGACAAGGGAAGTTGGCCTTAGATTAGAGGATATGCAATTAGCGTAGAGTACGTGGTGGGAGAATATTAAGTATGGTTTGAAACTTCAGAGGATCCACAACAATCCCTTTGTGGGACACAATTAACCCAAGCAATCGACTGGTTGACACAAAACACACACTTGAGGGGGTTCAAGCGGCGATTATATTTGCGACATCACAAGAATACTTGACGTAAGTCATCCAAATGTTGAGAACGTTTCTGAGAATGAGCCCCAAGTTCATCTAGGTAGACCAACATAATGTGGATAAGGTCATGGAAACAAAAGGTCATGGCCCATTGAAAAGTGGCTCCAACATTTTTAAGGCCAAATAGCATAATGCGATACACAAATGTGCCCTAGGTGGTTTTGAAAGTGGTCTCGTACTGATCCACTTTCCAGACTTGAATTTGGTTGTAACTGAAAAAACCATCCATGAAAGAAAAAACTTCATGACCGGCATAGGAATCAATGATCTGGTCAATGAATGGAGTGGGGAAGTTGTCTTTGGGACATGCTAAATTCAAGTCATGAAATTTAGTACAGACGTGAATGGTACCTTGTTTTTTCTTAATGGGAATAGGATTGGAAACCCAAGTGGTATACACAATGGGGTATATGAAATCTTGTTTATGTAGTTTCTTGATCTCATCTTTGAAGACGGGAGCTTTTGACGGGTGAATGTGATGTTTCTTTTAGCACATGGGCGCAACCTCAGGCCATGTATTAATATGTGTTCGATGATAGATGGATCAATACTGGGAATATCGGCATATGACCAAGTGAAAATATCATGGAACTCTCGAAAAACGTGCTTTGTATGAAGAAAATTCTTTAGGGGAGACAGATGCTCAAAGTGTAATATCTTCAACTACCCCAGGTGTGGTTGATATATTGACCTTGATGGTTGGAGAAATGTTAGCCATGTTACCCTCTTCAAAGGAATTCTGGTGTCGGAATGGGGTTTTTAAACCATTTGGAACTTCCATGGATGAATTCTTTCACTTCAAAAGAGTATTGGTCACTGAGGAAGAAATAGGAGCGATGGTCCAAATCATCCCAAGAATACTCAGGAGTCAAAAGAGCTTCAAGAATATCCTTGTCATTGTGAAATCAATGCGTAGATAGATATGATGGATCCTCTACAACTGTGGAGATGGAAGGACTATTGGAACTGGAGATCGTGTATATGGTGTTGGTTGTGTCCGAGGAAGAAACCAAAGAGTGGATCTCCTCAAGGATGCAGATGTCAAATTCTCAGGAATGCATGCAAAGGTCACTAAGGAGCAATCAATAGTTAGGAAAATTTGGGCAATGGTGTGAATAATGACCATATTGACCACAAATTTCACATGGATGGTTGGTTTGCAATGACTTATTTTTCACCATGGGTATGGATGGAACATTTACCACTGGAAGATCATCAGTATTGGTTACAGTGCGCATGTGAGTGTGAATGATAGGTAAATTGGGAAAAATATGTGTCACATGCCCTTGAACATCACATAGAGCACATGTATGAGGATGACCTACTTCAACCATTGGTTTGGGCATATTTCCCCTAGTATTCTTGGGGGGAGGGGGGTAGGAGCAGTAGCAGGAGCAGTCACTAGTGTCCTAGGGAGGGGGTGCGACATTGTCCTAATAGGATGGACAAGAGTCAACACAAATTGTGAATTTGAGGGTAGGGGGATCAAGGTACCACACAGGAATACCCAAAGTGAAACTAGGTAGGTTGGGATTAACCATGATAGGCTTACTGACAATTCCAAGCAGTGGAAAGAGGAAGGGAATTGTGTGGATAGGGAGTGAACCCTAATAATTCCCTCAGTTTTATGGTTGGGGTTGTGACTTAGGTTGTGAGGTGTTTGGAACGCTACCAAATGTGATAGTAAAAAAATCCGATGTATCAGTCGGCAAAGGGGGAGGTGGCAAGGACAAAAAGGTGTCCATCAAAGCAGCATTGAAAAACAAGCCCGAGCCAACGGCAAATAGGGATGGTATGGACACGCTGTCGATGGTAGTGTCTGTTATAACAAGATTTTGTTCTTAAGTTATGTGTCTTATTTTTCAAAGATGATTTCCTATTACCTTTCAATTTTGAGTTGGTTTTGAGGTTTTTAGTAATAAGTACATTTTTGTTTGATTTTATGCTTTTAATGATTTGGTTATTTCATTTTTGTTGGTTTTAAAGTTTTTCTTTGGGATTATTAGTTAATATATATATATATATATATATATATATATATAAGGTCTGAAAAGCATATAATATATTTTATTTCAAGTTTTAGTTTTATGACTAACCCTCATTTTTAAGTCATGATTAAAAATTATGCAAAAAGGGGATTCCTGTAGCGCAGGGTTGAAAGTCATTGAACAAGGGTGCTACAAGAATCTCGAAGTATTGAAATTATGGCAAATAACCATGGTGGTTTGTAATCGACAATAGTGAGAACCTTTTTAACACATGTGAAGACAAAATGATACGTGTTTAGAATCCAGTGATGATCATGGCAAGTGTATGAGAGGATGCAAATATTATTGACGAAGATCGTGGTTTTTCCTATCATGATTTCATGAGGTTAGAGTTATTGAAAGAGGTGGTTGGTACTAGTGGCTCCTGAAGAAGACAATATCAAAGGATTTTAGACATCTGTCCAAAATACAATAGCGCATATTCATGATCTCATCTATCATTATGACAGGTGCATAAATAGGGGAATCGTGGTCTTCAATGATATGAGTTTGTTTCTGTCAGGATTATGGAAAATTGTTAACCCTCCTGTTACGATTTTGTTTGGTTACTAATTTTTGTTACGAGGAATAATTTAGGATATTTCTGAAGTTGTTTAAAGAAATATTCAGGTTAGGGTTATAGTCCAGAAATGAACAAAGGAGGGAACACTAATAGATTCGAACCCACTGATACAAGCTGGACGAGTAGTTTTCCTGATTGTGTAGCAATGTTTCAAAGAGCTAGATGGTTTGATTTCTTTGAGAGAATTAAATGTTTTAACCTAGAAGTGTCATATAATTTTGGTCAGGGTTTTGATAAAGACATAGTTACATTTGATACCTTAAAATTTGAACTGACAAAAGAATTGATATCATAAGCTACAGGCATAGAAAATGATGGACAGATGTGGTTTAAGAAGATACCTTTCACCTTTAGCCCAAAATATTTCCTATTACCTAAAGTTGAAACCCTATATTGGGGGAAAGGTGTACAGTTAGACAAATTTAAGCCTGAGTGGAGAGAAGCCATTAGAATTTTACAAAGCTATATCACATGTGAGGGGAGATTTTCTTTGGTTTTCAAATATCATGTCAGATTCTCGTAACATTTGAATCAACAGTCTAACATGAACTTACCCTTTTTCTTCTTGAAAATCCTGCAAAAGATGTTAAACATGATAAAAGGGCATAGGGATCATACTCCTCAATCCATTTTTCATCATGGACTAATAAAGCTAATTTTTGCATAGTCCTTCAGAAGAAGAGCAGAAATTGGGATCATTTTTTGTTTTGGTCGGGCTCTCATAATGAGCAAGAAGACCAACCCAAAAAGAGGTAGATGAACAAGCAGTATAGCCTTGTAAAAAGGTTAAAGAAAGAAATAACTGATGATTTGGTAAAGGATAATGTTCAAGAGGAATGTTCAACTCAGAAATTCGAAGAGCCTGTGTGTGAAGAGGTAAAAGAAGTATTTGATGGTAATCAAGAACATGTCTCATAGAATGTAGAAGAGGACTAGACAACTGTTATCAATCAAGAAGAAGGGAGGAGTTCATTAGAACAAAATCAAAGTTTCACAGGTGTACAACAAAACATAACAGAGGTTCTTGTTCCAGTTAAACTGAAGGTTGATAATTTGCAAATTCCAAATAAAAATCTTAAAGGAAAGTATGGGGTAGCTGAATTGAAAGATGAAACTGTACAAATCTCAAGTGTAAAGTTTCAAGGGAAATATTTTGTAATGTTAGGAGAATGGAACTAGAGACCAAAAACAAGATCCAAAAACAAACTGAGGCTTAACGTGAAAAAGATTCTAAACCCTAGTTTAACGAAGGAGAAGATCACTATGATTGGATATTCTTCATCTCAAGAAGAAATGGAAGAAGAAGAAAGTATAATTTATCATCAAGTTCATATTAAGAAAGAACATTTAGTGATTTTAAAGTCATCTCCAAGAAGAAATAAGGTTGCAGAACAACCAATAGATTTCAGCACTGAAAGAGGTAGGTCTTCGGAAGTTCTTGTTGAAGAAGAAGTAGTTAAAGATGAAGAAGATGATGACCTAATTTTTAGAAAAATTGATATCCCATGGTTGTCAGATAAAACTTCTACATTACAGGGAGAAATGTGCATAGATTCAGAAACTGAGAACCTAAAGAAGACTGTGAAGCAATACAAATGTCAGATTGGTTTTCTTACTGAGACTAATGATGGATTGGTTATGACTAATAGAATACTGAGAGAGGAACTTGATGATATCAATACTCATTACCAGGAATTGATTGTTGTTTCAAAAGAGGCCTTGAAGAGAAAAAGACAGACTCAAAGCTAGTTTGAAAAATTGAACCAAAAGGTTCAACATCTGACCCGCCAGAATGAGGAGTTATTAAAGAAGATCGAATATTTAGAAGTAGAGTAGCAGAGAAATAAAAGGAAGTCACATGCCTTAGAAGGAATTGCATTGTTGGTTGAGGTAGCCAAGAATCTATGAAGATTACTAGTGACAGATGTCAAGTAGTTTATTTTTGAAAAGACAATTATTTTTGTAACTATTTTGATTCCTGACCTAAAAAGTTAGTTTAGTCAATTATGTAACCATTTTTTATGGAAAAATGATAAAGGTAGGAAATGAGTTAGAGGCAGGGTTTGAATTTTGACTCAAGGAGAGGCTCTAGAGCTAATGTATCTCAAGATGAGATTGATAACTCTTATGTAAGATGAGTTATTGATTATATACATACTAATAAGGCATTTTACCTGCTATGATGGTCTTATTTATAATCTGTTTGATTACTCAACATACAACTTCATTTCTTGTTTAAAGGTTTTTACTCATGAAAATGCTTGTATTTTGGTGGATGGAATCAGTATTATTTGTGTAATGTTTATGGTTTATTCATATGTGTTTGATCCCCAGTTCTTCAAACTTGTTCATGATCTAGTTCGGTGTTAGCTTGTTTATGTTTTTACCTCCTTATTGATAAAGTTTTAAACCAAAACCACTAAAAAAAAATTTCATTTTGTGTTCTTTTTGAGATTGTGTTAGCTTGTTCTTGTGGTAGTCTAGGAACAATTTTTAGCACAAACAGTGTCAATAGTGGGAAGGACATGTTCCATTGTGGCTATCTCCTTAGGATCATAGTATTCCAGCTGGTCGATGGTCACAATATTCCCATCATGAGGGAACATCATGTTGATGTATTTGTAACTTCAGAATTTATTCATCCATATATCTTATGTATTGTACCCCGATGCTTATTTTGGGATGTGTCTGTAATGTATTTGAGTCATGCCATGCCCTGATGTTCCTATCGGGAGATTCAATAATGTAAAAAAGTCATGTCAAGTCATTATGGGTAACCCTCCTATTGATCAAGGGTTAAAGTCCCCGTAGTTGTGGGGTCCTAGGGTTATTAGACTCTCCTAAAGAAGTTGGCCCTAGTGAGTTATTGTCAAGTCAAGAATTAGTATAAATAGAGAGTGATCCTCTCTATTTGTCACACACTCACTCACACTCAGTTGTAGTGCATAGCTAAGGAAGAAGAAGTTGTTGGGGCTAGAAAGAAAGAGGCTACTGCTGTCGGGCGATCATCTTACTATTTTGGTCTTTTACTTTTGGTGTTGATTCTATCTCTGAGGAAGTTGCGAGGTTTTCTCCATTTATGGTTTCCCTAAGGAAAAATATTGTGTTCATTGTCTCTTGTGTTTGATTGTTGTGCTTGTTATTCTCTCAGTTAAAAATCCTAATATAATTCTAGCTTGAATGATAAAATTCTAACACATAAAGAGTCGACAGACGCTAGAGGCAATGGATTGCATTGCATACATGTAACTACGCCCTAGGAGGAGGTTGTAATCGAGTTGGGAATTGAAAAACTCAATGTCAATCAACATTGTTTTTCCTGCTAACTCAATAAGGACATTCGTGAGAATGAATTGGGGTTGAGTAGCACGACCATCATAGGTGTTAGGGGTGATTGAAGAAGGTTGGAGGGTTGGGGATCTTATTTTATCCTAACTAAAGGTTGATATAACACAGGTGGACACCCCTTCATCAATTATTAATCTATGAATTACCAAATTCTGAATCGTGACCGGAACTTGGAAGGCGATGGATGATGGAATCTAGGGTTCTCCTTGATCTAGGTTGAAGGTGATCAACCTAGAATTAGAGAGATCAACTACACCTAAGGAAAATAACAATGTTTTACATTGCGAAGGATGGGTTTTGAGCACTTCTAGAGAAGACATGGTTGTGGGAGACTGGTCCAAGTCATCAACAATACTGTATTTGAGTGCAACTTTGGTAGTGGCGTTGTTCGTGATGTGACGTGAAGGGAACCGCATGAGTTTTGCAATCCCGTCCATGGGGGGTCTTGGAAAATGCAAATACATGTCAAGAGTTGTGGAGCTAGATGCCACAGATGGGTCAAATTTTTTTGTGGTGGAACCATACTAGTTTCGTCAAGTCTGGAGGTTGACATCAGATAATAATGTCATGAGGTGATGGACACCATGATCAATCGTTTGAGACACATAAGTGGTTGAGGGACCTTGTGGGGACAAGGCTTGGGTTGAAACCAATCCTTGGTTTGGAAGGGGGTTTTGGAGAACCATAGGTGGAGGACCCAGTGGTACTGGATTTAGCTGAGTCGGAGAAACCCCATTGGGGTCATGTTGACTGTTGTTTTGGATTAAATAGTGGATGCGATTCAAGTGAGGAAAATAATGGGTGTAATGGTCATAAGTGTTACAAATGGCACAGAGATGGTTAGTATGCAACTATGGGTTCTTCCTAGGTCGATCAGGATGCTGGGATTTTGTGTAGGGGGTTCGACGTTGTTATTGTTTGGAGGGTTGGCTTGTTCGCCACCTCCTTGATTCTGGTTGTTACCCCGATTCCTACCTCTCTTATTCCTTTTGTTCCCTTGTTGGTTATTGGGGGTGGGTTGATTAGGGAGGTTCTATTGTGTGTAGGCCTGTCCTGTGGCAATAGGAGGAGTCGGGGCCAGATTCATAGCGGGTTGCACAGGTGGTGCATAATATACTGGAGTAGTAGGTGGGGCTTATAAGCTGGATGTTTGGCCAATACATGAGCATTCTGAAAATTTTGGTCCATGAACACGAGGAGCAGGTGTGGGAGGCACATAGGAAGGGGAAATTATGGACTGAGCTATTACGAGTGAATAATCAAGTGCGTAACCTGGTTGGACAACACTAGGGGTGTGACAAGAATGGATTGGCATTGCAGAAGAGGTCGGATAAAAATGAGGATGTTGTGTAACAGACCCTATGAATCCATCAACAACATGGGATTCCCTAGGAATATCTCGACATGAGGATCCAACATAGGGAGAATTGAGTATAATGGTGTACAAGTAACCAGATTGGGCATATATAAGATCAAACTGTTGAGCCTTAAGGATGGCTTCCTCCTCAGTTTGTAGGCACTTGGATGCGACTCCCTTGTCTATGGGAGGGAGTAAGGTTTTGAGGAAGAAATTAAGGAAAGTCCTATCATCCAAATGGATCTTACACATGCTATGAAAACAATTCCATTGATGGATATGGTCTGTGATGTGGGTAGCTATGTTTTTTCGACATGATAATACGATTTCCACACCCTCATCATAATGGACGAGTAATTGGAAGTATTGAAGGAACATGGAGGCTAACGAGGAAAAGTCGGGGTAAGTGACATGACGTAGTTCTATATACCACTTGATCTCAACACTAGTAATTGTGCGTTCAAATAACCTCAACCGGACGTAATCATCTGGTATGCTGTAAAATGAAGACCATAAGTGAAATGACATAATGTGATTTTGGGGATCCTATCCTGCCTTACCATCAAAATTGGGGATGTATGAGGGAAATTGGTAGGCATAGGAGGCCATTTTGGATTATGACGAATAGGGTCATTGGTCAACTATGGCAAATTAGGTAGGTTGAGACTATCTATAAAAGGTAGACTAGAACTGAGAATTGACTAGGGAGGGCTAACAATGGTGTTGGTGGTAGTAGGAACATAGTTTCCATGTTTAGCTCGGTGTGTATAAGGTTGACTTTCGTCCATAGGAATAGTCGAAATGGACATGGAAGGACCACTGCCCCAAGGTATAAATGGTGGAATGTTCAGAAATGCGGTGGATGGCATGGACCCACTCATAGTGGGTAGTGAACCAACAATAATGTGTGTGGCTACAAGGGTGTTATACACCAGAATGGCACCTCTCCGTCCGAGTGTCAACTTTCCTTATGTTGGCACACAAAAGGACACTTATGGATTGAGGTTTGCCTAGAATACTATAGCTTGGCTTATTATGAAATACATTCTGCCTCTATCCAGCTAATTACTTTGCCACATTTGCCATGTTAGGATGTATGCGCGACTCTCTCTATTGACAACTCGTGCATTACTCGCGAGTCTCCCTTGTAGCAGGTCGCGAATCCTTGTATTCGCGGGTTTCTCTTCTATATAGTCGCGGATCATTCACGGGTTGCTCTACTGCAGACCCGCGAATGTGTTTCTTAACATTTAAATATTAAAACATGCGTTAACTAGAGATTAGTTATGTCATGTAACTGGATTTCCTTAACTGCTGTAACTTCTCTATCCTTCGAACTACTTTATTTCACCCATATAAATATAGGTAGGAAAGGCCATGAGAGGGGACTTGGATTTTATGCATTGTTATGCTGGAGGAATCGGGACTCTCTTTGCCTACACCTTTGCCCTGGAGGTATTCCCTTGTGTTGCAGAGCTTGGAGGCTGAGTTCTTTGGAGAAGAGAAGCAACAGAACCAGATCGAGGTTTCGTGAGGTGCCAAACTTGAAGAGAAGGTATACTTGTACTTGTTTTCAAGATTAATAAAGATGTGATGTCCTTCTTCTTCCCAAATCATTATTCAATGTGTGATTGAATCTCTGTTTATGATCATATTATAATGTTATTCAGATCATTGTTTCATGTTTACTTGATTATCATTTGTTTATATATGGTCATAATGGTTTGAGGAAGGTATAACTTGTTTTGCAGGTCTCTTGGAGTGAGAGGAGCAAGAAGAGGATTAAAGAGAAAGCTTGGACCAGCCTTCAGTTATTAGGTGTGGACCTTTCTCATCTCTTATCTTGCTTATATATGCTTGCTGAACATTGTGCATATCTCTTTCAACCTGAGTACGTTGATGGCCTCTTAAACCCTAGCCATAGGATACTTTCCTTTACAACAGAATTGGCAACTCCGCTAGGGATAGCCTTGTCTGTTTGGGGTTTTTCTCTTGATTTCTTTCAGCTTTTTGCATTGTTTCAGGTCCTTCTTGCCACTTAGGAACACCTTTTCAGTATGATTACACACTTCCCCTACCTTCTTAGGGTAGTTTTTTGACCTTTTTGGGATTTTGCTACCTATTCACGGGTTGCTGTTCTAGACAGTCGCGAATATAGTCTTGTATTCGCGGGTTGCTGCACTGGACAGTCATGAGTCATTCACGAGTTTCCCTTATATACAGTCGCGAATTCCCCTGTAAACAATGTTTCTTCCTCTTTTTGTGATTTTTCTTCTGTTTGTGGGTTGTTGGGTAGGTCTTTTAGGGTCCTCTGCAGGTGCATGACTCTAGGGAGTTAGTGTCATCCCTTTTAGTTGTTTTCTATCTATGTGGTAAGCCTTTTATAGCTTTTGGGTTGTTCTTTGATCTCCCTCCATCTCCTTTGCTTGGTATAGTTTTTGGCTCATGTTTCTGGTTCACCTCTGTTATTAATCTTTGTGTGATTTCAGAAACTTGTTGGTGTGGGTTTCTTTCTTGTTTTGTTGATTAATCTCACCTTGCCAAAATAGTAGACTTGTCTTTTATACAAGCCTTCCTTCCAAGTAGGTCTTATACTAACTTTAGGGAATTCTAGAGTTTGTTTGGTGGCTGTTTAGCAGAGTTCTTTTTATCTTGTTCTTGTTATCTGCATGCTTTTGCTTTGTAGGTAGTTTTTCTTTTGCCCTTATAAAAGAAAATTAAAAAGAACTTGTTTTGTTACTTTCCCCCTACCTCCTTCTTTGGTTTGACCTTGCTGGACAAGGTACTGAGCAACCTTTGTTTGTAGGTTTAGATTGATGCTTGGGACTTCTTGACCTTTGTTTATGTTAGTCTTACTTGCTCAGTCTCTTCATTCCAAAGTTGTTGGCTTGTCTATCTTTGTGAGCCTTCCTTTCAAGAGAGGTCTATACTCAACTTTAGGGAAACCTAGGGTTTGTTTTTGGGGTGCAAAGTAGTTGTCTATCTCCTTTGCTTTCAGTATTTGCTTGCTTTAGTTGATAGGCTATTTTTCTTTTGCATTTTATAAAAGAAAAAGACAAAAACATGTTTGCTTTATATGCATATAGATTAGGCTGTTAGTCTAGATTGCATAGCATAGCATTGTTTTTGAAAATTTTTAAAAATATAAAAAGATTTGATCTTTTTTGGCTTTCAAGTTATTTGAAAATATAAAGAGAATAGCTATTTGCTTCTTTGCATCTCATTTCTCTTTGCATAGTCATTTTGTTTTCATTTCTTGAGTCAAAACACCGCATCAGTTTCATGCCATTTACCCTCTGAGTAAAAACAGCCCATAAAATAAACGACATAATTTTAAAAATTATTAGCAAGTTTTATTTTATAGGGTCATACACCTACTAGCTTAGGCTAGACTTGTGGGTTAGGGAGTTTTAACTCCCCACAAGTGTTAAAATTTCAGACGTAGTTGGCCTATCACTAGGTAAATCCTTTTCTACATTGATTGTATCTGGGAAGCTCCTCTCAAACGGGAGTTAAGCACTAGGCCGCGTGGAGGCTTGGACAGAGGAGATAACCCTCCGAATCCTTGTCAAAACATAACCCAGGACTTTTACGCATCTAGGGATTCTGTCCTAGATAGAGTTTCAGGCCCAGCTACCCTGCCCATGCGTACGGGTTCGGCTAACGACTGTCCCCCTAGACTGTCAATTTAGTTAAGGTAGCCTTTAGTCTCTTTGACATCTAGGGTTCATACACAGGTAAACCGGAAGGTTATTTCTGGTTGACCTTGGACAGACTTGGAAGGTAACCCTTGTGGAAAGTGTAGGAGGGTGGTGGGTGATTCCTCCGCTTGTGCCTGAGAACCACCTCAAGGACACCAAGTAACTGTCTATCAGCTTTCTTCTGGAAAGTACATCTTATACCTGTTTGTCTGTTTGGGCTTTAGGAATTTTTAGTGAGTGCTGCGTGGTTTGTCTGTGCTTAGTGGGCCTTTAGGTGTCTGCTTTGTAATTTCGGTTGACCATCAACCTCAGACTTTGTCTCTTGTTTTGAAACTATGGCTAGCACCCCTTTGAACACCAACCAAGAGATCCCCATGATGGGAACTCCTTGTCATATTCCTCTCACAGGGAATGTTGGTGTTCCCTTGATGGCCACCTTGAATCTTCTGGGATTCACCCTAGGGCTACCGGTGTGGTTGTTTTCCACTCCAACTGTCATGAATGCTCCTGATACTTCTCAAGTAAGATCCTTATATCAAGGGCATCAAAGCGCTGTCTCCCCTTCACATGTAGTTAGTTCTCCTCCTCCTTTTACCTCATGCGGTGAAAGTACTGATACAAGTAACCGACAGTCTAAAAGGAGTAAAAGAAGGAGGAATAGGAAGAAAGCACATAAGCAAGGGGGAACCCGTTCAACCTCTGAATGTCAAGTTGAACCTCACCACCCAGCCTCGGTTGTTCAGGATGGGGGCACCCATCCAACCTCTGCAGGTCATGTTGGATCTAGTCACTCAACCTCTGGTGTTCACGTTGAGTGCACCCATTCAACCTCTGGTTTTCAAGTTGAACCATCCTATCCAACCTCTGTTGTTCATGTTGGAGCTATCCATCCAGCCTCTGGTGATCAAGCTGGTGGGATCCTTCCAACCTTTTCAGGTCATGTCGGATCCTATCACTCAACCTCTGGTGTTCAAGTTGAGTGCATCCGTTCAACCACTGGTTTTCAAGTTGAACCTTCCCATTCAACCTCTGTTGTTCAAGTTGGATCCATCCATCTAGCCTCTGGTGTTCACGCTGGTGGGATCCTTCCAACCTTTCCAGGTCATGTCGGATCCTGTCACTCAACCTCTGGTGTTCACGTTGAGTGCACTCGTTCAACCTCTGGTGTTCAAGTTGAACCTCCCCATCCAACCTCTATTGTTCAAGTTGGATACATCCACCCAGCCTCTGTTGTTCACGCTGGGGGCAGTATTTCAGCCTCTGTGTCTCAAGATGAAGACAACCCGTCAACTACTGCGAGTCATGTTGACACTGTTGACAAGTCTACCCATTCAAAACACAAGCTCAAGTTTCCTTGTAAGCTTTGAGAGGGAGACCACCTTACTTATAAATGTCCTTCTATTGCAGAGGTGTGAAGAGTTTGGATGCATGGTCATCCCGTTTTTGAACATTATGGAGTCTCTCAACAACCAGCCTCTCTTATTGAGGTTGGACCCAGTCACCCAGCCTCTGTTGTTCACGCTGGGGGCAAACTCTCATCCTCTGCAGGTCATGTTGAGAGCAAACAGTCAGCCACTGCTAGTCATGCTGATACCGTTGAGAAAACTGGTCGTTCGAAGCATCATCTTAAGTTCCCTTGTGTGCTATGCAAGGGAGATCACCTTACTCATCTGTGCCCTGCTATCCTAGAGGTGCGAAGAGTGTGGTCCAAAACTCATGGATTCATTCTTCTGAACACCCTATAGTTTCTCAACATCCTACTCAACCTTTGGTTGATCAAGTGGTTGAACAAATCTCAGATTTGGTTGATCCCACTCTTCTTTCAGAGAGTGTTCCTCATGTGATTGAACCAATGTCATCTTTGGTCAATCCCACTCTCCCTTCGGAGAGTGACTTTCATGAAGCGGTTGAATCAATCCCAGTATCGATCAATCCCACTCTTCCTTTGGAGAGTGAAGTGTCTACTAGTCACATTCTCTTCACTGCCAGTTCAGATCTTACTGAACAAGGGGGTACTGAACTTGTTTCGGATCAACCCCCACCAAGCCCTCGGATTGCTTCCTTTGATTGGGATAGCCTAGTTGAGCCGTGCCTTCCTTCCCATGCACCTTTCCAGATAAAGGTCAAGGTTGAACCCTATACAATTGCTCGTTGCATTGTTGATGAAGGAGCCTCAGTTAGTATTTTGTCTGCTCGTGCTTGGCGAGGCATGGGATCTCTCAACCTTGTGTCGACTGTTAGTCAGTTACTGGCATTTGATAGAAGAACTTGTATAGCCTTGGGAATTCTTGCTCAAACACCTGTTACTTTGGGTGGGAAGAATGTATTAGTTGACTTCATGGTGATAGAAGACCCCTTGGACTTTAATATGCTCCTTGGACGTGATTATGTCTATGCCATGCAAGCTGTGGTGTCAACATTCTTTCGTGTGATGTACTTTAATCATGGCAAAAAAATTGTCACTATCGATCAGTTGGATTTTCTTGATCCATCTCCTGACCCAACTAAAGACCAAGTCTTTCCTTTGTTTATTCCCAGTGTTTCTGTAGACACTACCCCGCCACAGGTGAACTATGTGGCTTCTTGTCATTTGTGTTCAATTGCTACTGAGAGGCAACCTCTGTTTTCATGCTTACCTTCTTGGGACTTGGTCCCAGTAGTTGATCGGGTGAGTCATCCTATACAGATTGTAGAGCCTTCTCTCCACTCTGTCCATCCATTTGAAAGTTCAGATATGTGTCCTACCTCGGATGATTTCCTCCCTTCGACTGAAATCTTCCTGGAGTCTTTGATACAGTCTGACCTTCTTTTTCAGTTGTGATTAAGTCTAACCCTGATTTTATTAGTAAGCCTTCCCTTTTTTCTTATGTTTGTTTTTGTTGAGTCTTTTGATTCTTCATTTGAAAAGCAAGTCAGTGATCCTGATGAGTTTGATTTTTTCTTATGAATTTCTCAGCTCCTGTGATATTGAGTTTGTTCCTGCAGACTCTATCTCCCTTGTTGATTTTCCCTTCTCTTATGAGGTTGATCTTATTGATTATAAACCCTCGAGCCTTGGTCCTATAGAATCTTTTTCGGTTGATTATGCCTTGACTTTTCCTTTTGTAGAAGATAGTGAAGTCACAAGTGTTTCTGCCAAAGTGACCCGCATCGGATCAGTTTTTCTGATGTTGTTGTTTCTTGGAGACATGATTATTAGTTGGATTCACAACTGTTTATGGGCCTCACCTTGTTGTTCAAGATTAATTGCATTTTCATATGCCTTGCTCGTGCTTATGAGCCTGATGCCGGCTTCCACGCTTTTAGCTCGTTGTATAAGACCTCATCTTTGTTCTCATTGCCGCTAAGCCTTGTATCATTTTGCCTTTGCAACTTGACACCCTTTACCTTGAGGAGACGTTCCCTGAGTGTCCTTATCTTGATCACTTTCCTTGCATTATGCATAGGTTTGTTCCTTGTCTTGGAACTAGTTTCGCCTGCCTATGACACTCGTCTCCTCACATTCTAGAGCATTCTTTCTGCTATCCTTCGAGCTCGTTAAAAACAGTAAGGAGGCCACGAGTTGACTTTTCCAAACTCGTTAAAAATTCATGGGAAATATTATGAGTTTCTTTAGGCCCAAGTCTGACTCCTCAAAATAGACTTGACTGTCGAGTAAACTTGTCCATTCAGGCTCATTAAGAATATGTGAATGGGAATCCACATTGGTGGTAGCTTATCTCTTTCTCGGACCATGTGGAATAATACGAGAAATGATCACTCTCTTTTCTACTGAATTGAGAAGAGTATTCTCAGGCATAGGTTTATCTCTTTTCCGGACCTGAGGGACTAAACTTACGGAAAAGGAACCACTGGTATGAGCTTAGTTTTCTCTTTTTCGTGCTCTGGACCAAAACATGAAAAAGATTCCGAGTGTACTTTATGTCTTTGTCATGCTCGTTAAACCCTAAAGAAAAAAGCATCGAGTTTATTGTTGTAAGCTCCATTTCTCGTAATCAAATGGATCTTTCCGAGTGATCTTTCCTTCCTTCACACTCGTAAAACTCAGGCTATATGCTGCTTTTGAAGGAGCATTGGGTAGGTGGTAATTTAACCTTTTTCGGCCCTTCCTGACTAAGTACGAAAAAGGTGCGCCTTTTCTTCTTCGAAAGTTAAGAGAGTTCTTCTGTTGTTTGTTTTATACTTTTTCGGCCTCAGGAGACTAAATTGTATGAAAAAGGACCCCCCTGGATTCTTCTTTGGAGTTTTCAGATTCTCTAAACTATGAAAACACCGTCGAGCATGTACTAGTTTGGGCTCGTAAAATCCATGAATTAGTGCTTTATCAAGCATTCTTCTTTCTTTTCTTCGATCTTGTCAAAAAATGAAGATGGTCCCGAGTTTGCTTTCTTGGACTCGTTAAACCTTTACAAGAAAGAAGGGAAGGGGAAGGTTTATTTCCATGTCTTTTTACATCATGGCAGCAAGTCTTGTTTCCTTGAACAAAGCACCAGTTTTGAGTCTATCAACAGTTGGGTCCTAGTATTTTGACCTTATCCTGATTCAGAGTTTCTTACTCCTCCAGTTGGTCTCTTTTCCAATTATATGGGGAATCTGTCAATGTCTCCTATATTGCAGCTTTGTTTCATTGGTCCTATTTTGTGTCAAAAGCTTCCTAAGTCACTTTTGTGTCGTGCTCACTGTTCAAGGATTAAACCTTTGTCGGCCATTCTGCAGTTGCCTTGACCTTTTGTGTCGGCCATTCCCTGGTATCAGTTCATTACATCATGTCTTTAGTGATCCTTTTTGTGAAATTCAGTACCAATTCCAGATCCAATTAGTCTTTGACTTACCTCATGTTGGATGATGAAGGATGCCTTAATGCCTTCCTTCCAACGGATCTCTTTTTATCGACTGCAACACCTCTTGCTCTGGGAACGATATTTAGAGTTTTATGACAGTACCTTGGGAATTGTTGTCCTCAATGGCAATTTCCCTTGCTATTGGGTAGTGGGGATACCTTAATGTCTCCTACTCGATGGATTCTTCAAGTGTTCAACTTAAAGTCCTTGTAATCACACTTGTTAGAATGTACTAGGTACCTTGGGAACCATTTTCATTAATGGTGGTTTCCCTCGTGTTTGTTAACGGTTTTCATTCTTGACCGGTAATAAAACGGTTTCCTCCATGTTCGACTTCAGCTCCTTTATTCGCATGGTTAGGATTCGTACCTTTTTTGAGTGGTTTGGATTGAAGACCTTGGGCCGACAGTAGCATTGTCATCTTTTTGCTATTGCCCAAGTTGCGCAAGACCTTGTTATTTTTATATGACATTTTGCTGAGACATAGATCCACCTTGTATTTTTGTGGCTATGATCGATTGTTGAGCATGGATCCACCTTGTTCATTTGTGGCCAGGACTCCTTTAGATTTGATATGGCGCCTTTTTGCATATTGAGCGACCATGATAGTTTCATCAGTTATACATATGTTGGATCCGCCTGTATCTTTATGGCGATGTTTTGTATATGGACGTGTATGTTCCAGAGATCAGTTTTTTGACATTTATCTCTCTTACAGGTACCTTCACTTGAGCCTTTCAATCTTGGATTCTCTGCTCTCTCTCCATACTCAGCTGTTTCCTTTATAATGTATTTCAGCTATCGTCTTCCCCTCTAACCTCACACATTAGGGGGCATTTGTTATACACTAGAATGGCACCTCTCCATCTGAGTGTCAACTTTCCTTATGTTGGCACACAAAAGGACACTTATGGATTGAGGTTTGCCTAGAATACTATAGCTTGTATTATTATGAAATACATTCTGCCTCTATGCAGCTAATTACTTTGCCACATTTGCCATGTTAGGATGTATGCACGACTCTCTCTATTGACAACTCACGCATTACTCACGAGTCTCCCTTGTAGTAGGTCGTGAATCCTTGTATTCGCGGGTTGCTCTTCTATATAGTCATGCATCATTTGCGGGTTTCTCTACCGCAGACCCGCGAATGTGTTTCTTAACATTTAAATATTAAAACATGCATTAACTGGAGATTAGTTATGTCATGTAACTGGATTTCCTTAACTGCTGTAACTTATCTAACCTTCGAACTACTTTATTTCACCCATATAAATATAGGTAGGAAAGGCCATGAGAGGGGACTTGGATTTTATGCATTGTTATGCTGGAGGAATCGGGACTCTCTTTGCCTACACCTTTGCCCTGGAGGTCTTCCCTTGTGTTGCAGAGCTTGGAGGCTGAGATCTTTGCAGAAGAGAAGCAACAGAACCAGATCGAGGTTTCGTGAGGTGCCAAACTTGAAGAGAAGGTATACTTGTGCTTGTTTTCAAGATTAATAAAGATGTGATGTCCTTCTTCTTCCCAAATCATTGTTCAATGTGTGATTGAATCTCTGTTTATGATCATATTATAATGTTATTCAGATCATTGTTTCATGTTTACTTGATTATCATTTGTTTATATATGGTCATAATGGTTTGAGGAAGGTATAACTTGTTTTGCAGGTCTCTTGGAGCGAGAGGAGCAAGAAGAGGATTAAAGAGAAAGCTTGGACTAGCCTTCAGTTATCAAGTGTGGACCTTTCTCATCTCTTATCTTGCTTATATATGCTTGCTGAACATTGTGCATCTCTCTTTCAACCCCAGTACGTTGATGGCCTCTTAAACCCTAGCCATAGGATACTTTCCTTTACAACAAAGGGGCCTACTAGGACAAGGACCCATCGGTCTAGTTGAAGGGATACCTGTAATGATGGGTGGAATGGATGTAATCCCACTATTGAACATCCCCCATGAAAGGGATTGGGATGTGCACTAGCCATGGGGATAGATGGGCCAGTGAACAAGGTAGGTTTGAATTGGTATGAATCTGAATAAGACTTAGAGGTCGTATGTGGCTTTGAAGGTGGTGAACGATGTCAATTATGGATCCATTGGTGATCATTCAGGGAACTGAATTGGGGGTGTTCCCCCTAATCCTATGTGAGTAGCATGGTGGATCTATGATGACATGGTGGAGTGTTGTGTAATGAATGCAAACTCAAGAGTAGCAATTAAAGGATAAAAAACATAACTACAACTGAGTGTGTATAAGGAGAGCATATAAATGGCATCTTTCAGGCCAACAACAATTTATAAAACTGAGATACAATAGCATGTTACAACAAGGAGATTCTACAACAAAGTGGCCATAAATCCAAAAAGAATCACTACCTATAAAATTAGATGACGCATTAATCTATGGGATAAAAGTGCAAGGAAAATGCTAACTACAAGCTGGAATCCCCTCACAAATCATATCCTCAGTAGGGTGATAAAATCTCAGTTAGACAATACAAAATGGAAGAACAATAGGCTAAGAGAATCCCACTACTGAGAAGGACCTCTGGATAAAAGAGCCCTAGAAAGAATGGCAACTAGGATACCTCATTCATGACATGTATGTTTGGCTTACTGGTGCTCAAGCCCTTTGGTCCCAGACCCCTAGTTGGGTGATACGAGGAGGATTGCAAAGGGTTAGCCTTCAGTGCAAGATGGACTGGGTTATTCCACCCTGACTTTCAGAACCCCTTTGTTTGCGGCTTACTCTTGCACAGCAGGGGGGTTTTTGACAAACTGGTCGTGGTCGTGTCAACAAGTATAAGAATATTTTGGTCCCCTAATGGAAAAAACCTATGTATCAAGTGTAAGTGATAGAGGGGTGTTGTTTGGATTCCTATCCCTAATGTCCTAACTTAGCTACAATATTGTTTTGTCCTCAAATGAGGTTACAATGTTGGTTGTATTAAGTTAATTTTAAGGTTGTCTTGGGCTCATGAACCAAGTGTTTTGATTTTTAAGGTGTGATATGTATGCGATGGTGTGTGCAAATGGTGTGTACGAACCCCAACAATCCAATGGTGACTATGTAACAATATCACTGCCGAAATGAAAATAAATTGCAAATTAAAAGTAGTAAATGACAATAAATATGATGCAAAATAACTTGTTTGTCTAGAAATAAAATACATTTGAAGTAAATGAGCAGAAAAAAGGAACTAGTCAAATGTAGGAAACAGACATGGGGTCTCAACCACATAGCTCAACTATAACAGCTCACAAACCAATTAAGTGGGATCAAAAAACATACCAGGGGGTTGTAAAGGATCGAATATGGACAAAAACAGGTCAGAAAGGGGTTTAACCTAGACATGGGGTTTGAAACAAAGACCTTGAGCACTGAAATGATTGAAAAAATGTAGGTCACACTTGTCAACAGAACAAGCATGATCAGGGTCACTTAGAATTGGGAAATAGTCACGATCAGGGAAGAAAAATAGTCGACAGACTCAGTTCGTGCAAAATAGAGGATTAAGCATGACAAGTCGCTCAAAACCGAGTCACAGTAACGACTGGGTTTGCTCTAAATGCTGGGACAAGCACGATATGGATTTCTGAGCAAGGTCACATTTATCAGGGAAAATGGCATGACCTAGGTCATGCTTATCGAGCAAAAAGGTGTGACTCAGTTGCAGCTTTCAGCCGGATAGGTGCAACTCACCCCGAATATGAAAAGTTTTGAAAAAAGACTACCGGCTAGGGACGGGGGGAAGGCATTGACACAGTACTGGTTTGCCTTTTCCATGAGGGGGTCAGATATGTGGTGGTTGAGGGAAATAAAGGAGAAAAAACTACAAAAGAAAAGATCCATATGGATCGACAAAGTAGAGTCGCCAAATCTGTAGTGGAGATTTCTCCCCTACTACGTGCAAAAGCACCAACCTTAGCTCATATAGAGCATAAGGAAGATTTCAATGATAATATTAAAAATGAGACAACAATAGCAAATATTTTTAGGGTTTTTTCAAATATATAGAACTAACTAATGCATAACAAGAACAAAAATTACCTTTCCTAAAAGTGGGCCATTGTAGTCATTCTTGGAAGTGGTTTCACAGCTCCACTGGGTCTCCCATCTCTTCCATGAATAGCTGTCAAACAGGGGAATGGATCCAAATGGGTATGGAGTGAACTCAACATACATCGTGGGGAATGACGTGGAAATATATGGGAATAATGGCAGAAATGGTATATGGTATGAATGAGAGCAAATGGAAAAATGTGTTTTGGGGGAGTCCTTCATAATGTATTTATAGGATGGTACGAGGATTTTTGACCCATGGGAATGGTCCATGTAATTTTATTGTCCATGATATTTATCTATGGTTTTTTTAACCCATTCTCATTTTTAGGGTTTTTGACCCTTTTTTTGAGAGAGTGGGGATAAATCACAATAAATGCTCATCTTTCCTTCATTTATGGGGAAGTAATAATGATGTTTTGGAGCATATTTAGTGCAAATACAATTATGAAGGTCAAAATTGAGGAAATAATGGTGGGAATATGATGTATGATTATGGTTTAGACCATAGAGAGATAGGTGAACAATTTTTAGTGTTAACAATTCTTACATGTTGGATAATGTATTTTTATATATAATTGATGATGTTTAGAATAGTACAAATGAGGTGTATAAATATACCAATATGTGATAAGTAGCGATCTTTATTAAGTGATCATGACTTATCATACTTTTATTAAGTGATCATGATTTATCATATTTAAAATAATTATATATTAACATTAAGTATCCTATAACTTATAATTTATAAATTAATATGTATAGAAACTATAATAACCCATTTGGTTTATTACAATTCATCGGGTCTTGAAAATATTCTTCCATGAATCTTTTGTAAGCGTGCTTCAACTAGAAGTATTTTTGCGAATAATGGTACCACAATTTAGAAGTTCTTGAAATAATTGGTCGCATTTCCATTCAAATATTTTCATGCATATAATTTTATAGGTAGACACATAACAACTGTATGGAGTATTATTCTGAGCTTCTAATATGATGCCGTACTTTTGATCTTCTAATTTGACATAGATTTCTGATATTTCTGCATGCTTTGATATGGTTTTCTTAATCGTAGAGGAAACTACTAATAATGTACTTACTTCCTTGTCTGACGAACTTATCTTTAGTTGTTCCCTGGGAACCTTTTGATATTGAGATTCTAGAACATCTTGAGTTGCAGCGACTAGAAAAATTGTCATCTCTTCATTTGTCGCAACATCTTTTAGGTTTCGTTCTTCTATCTCATCATGATTAAGGTCATATTTGACACTTTTATTTTCATCATTGAATTCTTCTACAACTTCAATTCTCTCTTAATTTTCGTTAACATTGACTTCATTTTTAATAGTATTGTGTGCATTATCATTACAATCTACGCCATTGCCAATTTCTTTACAATTGATATTGACATTGTGATTGTCAATATCATCTTGATATTTCATATCCTTGTCTTCTACCTCTTCTGTTTCATCATCTGTGTTATCATCTTTCTTAACAAGTCCTTGTTCTGGAGTTTCACTAGACAATTTTATAGATTTTTCAGTTGGTGTATTGATGTGCCTTACTTCCCTAATTTGTAAGAAGCCACAATGAAATCTTGGTAGACGTACATATTTTTGACTGTGTATCATATTTTGAGGTTTGTAGTTGGGGTGTGTTTTGTTATCTCTGTCAGAGTCAGGTGGCCTGGATATTTTGTGAGGAGGGATATAAGGAGGCAGTTGACGTGGTATCCCTTCCTTTCCAGTTGACATAGTGACTTTGGACTCCTCCCTACTTGAATATTTAGGATTTTTTTTATGTACCTTGTTCCTCTTTACTTAGGAACTTGGGAATCGCAGTTGATTCTTCTTTTATGAGTGAAGATGTAGTTCCTATATCTAGTTGACCTGAAAACTCGCAAGTCACAATAGCTTCTTCCTTTATGGTTGCAGTCCCTTCTTCTATTGTGAGGATCGATGTAATTTCCATCTCTACTTGATCTAAGAACTCAGGAGTCATAATAATGTCTTTCTTTATGTTCGTAGTCCCTTCTTCTGTCATGAGTGCAGATGCAGTTTCTAGCTCTACTTGACCTGAGAAGTTGGGAGTTGAAATATATTCTTCCTTTATGGTCGTAGTCCCTTATTCTATCATAGGTATCGAAGCAGTATTGGGTTGTACCTGATCAATATCATCTAATGCTTCTTCTTTCTTTCCCTTAATAATTTAGAAGGCATAAAGGTTTCTTCTTCCTTCAAGTCACTTGGGGGGTAGGAACCATGTGCCTCTGGATTTTATTTGTTGACACACTTATTAGATTCGTCTTCTCCCCATCGTATAATCAACATTTTCAATTCTTCAATTGATTTTTTTATGTCTTCAAGCTCTGTGATTTTTTTCAATCTCTTCAAGTTGGATTATTTTTATGTCTTCAAATTTTCCATCTCTTCTAGGTTTTTGGACATACATGATCTAATAGAAAGATGGAAACATGGTAGTTCCATTATAAAAACAATTATTTGAATTTTTTTTCAAAAAAAAAACTATTAAAAATAATATTTAATAAGAATTAAATATTTAAAATAATAATACTTTTATTATAAAAAAAATTAATAGTTTTTGGAAGAAAAATAAAAAATATATAATAATAATAATTAGTAATAGTTAATAATAATAATAATAATAATTTATTATTATTATATTATTTTTTGGGGAAGACTTGTGGTTTTATAAACCCATGTCTTGTTTTTGGCTTTCATGGGGGGTTAGTGGATTAATAATGGAAATGGAATATTAGTGGAATGAAAAGAAGAGGGAAGGAAAATAGAGGAGTTCAAGAAGGGGTTTGGTTTAATAAAACCAAATGTGGTTTTTAGAAACATACCTCTTGTTTTTGGATTTGATGGGGTATTAGTAGAATGAAAATATGAGGGAAGGAGAATGGATGAGATGCGATGTCGAGAATCCAGGTAGCTCTGATAAAACTATTAAGAATACACTTCTTACATATTGGATAATGTATTCAGTCATGATCTTTATTAAGTGATCATGAGTTATCATATTTAAATTAATTATATATTAACATTAAGTAACATATAACTTCTAATTTATAAATTAATATGTATAGAAACCGTAATAACCCATTAGGTTTATTACAAAACAAATAAAGAAATAATATATGTAAACAATGTTTATGACACATAAATCATTTATTTTAGTTTTCCTTGGAAAAGAAAAAAAGTACGAAGTTTTTCTTGAGAAAAAAAACAATATAAAAATATAATATAATAGATTGTGATTGCAAGTATATTTATTTTTATTAATTATACCAACATACTTAATTGTAATCACAAGAATTTTATAGATAGTTAGTGATGTTGTTTTATTATAACAAAGTCATAATACACACACACACATATAATGTGGTTCACGCCCAAAGATCAGGTCACTATATCCACAGAAAGCCTCCAATGGGTCCATCCAAAGGGGCCTCACCTTGTTAGGTTATTTTGGATCCTATCCTCGACACCAACTTCGGTGCCTAACCTCAGAGGATACAGAGAATTGAACCCATGACCTCAATTTCCCAAAGGCTTGGTCCTTGAAGCATCAACTAATTTACTATTTATATAATTTTATGCTAGGTAAAATAATTTATATTTAGATATTATTAGGTCTTTAGACATATACTCATGGGTTTTATTTATTAATCAACTCGTACTATATATTGATTTTATAAATTTGGAAAGTTTGCATATAGTTGTATTTTTCAGAAATATAATGTAAAATAATTATTTGATTTGCTTGTTCATTTGTAGATGACGAAAACCTAGGAGTTTGTAGCCAAGTCTCAACGATGAGCTCATAACATGTTTATTTTATGTGGTTTAGGTACCATTAATGGGTTTTCTTGTTACTAATGTGAAAACTATATTGTTCTCACATAAAATTGACACAACAACAATGTTGAGATTTGATTCACCTTGCAATATAATTCCCATAAATTGACATTATTAATATTTGATTCATCTTGTAGTATAATAAATGAGTTCAAGAACATATGCATTAACTATGAGTTGATTACAAATAATTGATTTTTATGATAATAATATTACTAGATAGGATTTTAATGCATGTACAAAATGATACCCAGATTTACAGAGAGATTACTTAAAACATTCATTAATGTAAATGTGATTCATTCATGGATTTGAAGTGATCATCTTAGATTTTATTTCTATTCAAGAAATTACTAATTGCAATCGGTTGGATGGTCATAAAATGTTTCACCTAGTCATAGCTCATGTGATCCTTGCTTTCTTTCCCTACATAAATCATTCCCTAGTACTTGTTTTGTGTGTGTCTAGTGGAAGAAGCGAACCCGGATTTAACTCTTGATCTTATGTTGTTAGGCTGCAAACATATATTGCATAGGATCAAGAATGTAGTGGAAGGATGTTAGCTGGGATCCATGGATCATATTCACAAGTTCCCTACCTTTTGAAAACTTTGAACTATTCAATTTGGCATGCTTTTGTGGAGAAACCATTTCCCAGTATATCTATGTTTTCTAGATTTGTTTTACACATGACCATTGACTTTCTTATATATTTTGATAAAACCAATGCTCTAGGAAATTGAACTATGATACCGTTAGGATTTTCTTTCTAACCAAAGGGACAAAGGGCCCTTTATACTAAGCATAAAGAGACAAAACCCTTAACATCCAAAAACCTAACCATAGGAGGCAAATTGCCAAAAGGATTAAGTGCCATGAGATGGCTAGTTGATGCATCAACTTCATGGGGTACATTTTTTGCATATGATATTCGTTTAGGGAAATCAATAGCTCATTGGAAAGAATTAACTGAGAATTACAACCTTTAACACGTTATAGAGGATTCCATGGAAAACCCTAACCCACCAATTGTCCAAGAAACATTTCTTAGGACCTCAAAATTATCTCATAAATTTGGGACCCAAAAAACCACAGAAATTTGCTAAGAAGAGGGGTAACCATTGTAACTCTATGGAACATGTGGGTGGACACTAGTATCCACCTGGATCATTCCTCCTATCTTAGGGATTAGTGGTACCCATTGCATCAAGAACCTCTATTAGATGAGGAAACATTTGTAGAATATGAATCTTGGTGAGCCACTTTCCCTGGTGAAGAAGATTCCCTGCTTTGACAACCCAATGCAATTTGATGTTTTGTTGGAGAGTGGCCTTCATCTCAATTTCCATGATCTAATCGACAGTATTATTCTCAATGTAGGAAGGAATGATTTCTATAGGGTCCAAGTGCTTGGATACTTCTGAGGTATCCAATAGAGGTGGAAAATATGGTTGAAGTAGATCCACATTAAATACATGGTGCAAGCCGAGGAAAGGGGAAATACTTAACTCAAAATCATTCTCACCCAAAACCTCGGTGATAGTTTAAGGCCCATATCAAAGTGGAAAGAGCATCTGATGTTTCCTTATGAGGTGCTCTTTCTATAAATGTAACCAAACCTTATCATCGACCTTAAACTTCTGTGGAACATGATGTTGGCCATGTCGTTGCTTATACTTGGCAATGATTTTCTGCAATATATCATGAACTTGTTATTGGATGTGTCAGATCCACTCAACAAATTTAGATTCCTAATTAGACTTAGTTTGAGCATGGGAGGACTCTTCCTATGTAGTGAAATGGGAATCACTATATTAATTGGGGTTAATGGATTGAACCCCAAGCATACCTCAAAAGGGATGTGGCTAATAGAGATGTGAAGGGCTCTCCTGTAGCTATTCTAAACATAATGAAGGCTCTCATCCCAAGTGTGGGGATGTTTGGACTTTTTTACATTCTCGGGATATGCACAATCATCACGTTGACCAGCTTTTCTTTCCCATTAGTTTTGGGGTGGAATTATATCAATCTGGTTAGATTGGTGTCCACCATTGACCATAGGATAAACCAAAAGGTACTCAGGAACCTAATATATGGATCTAAAATGCTGGTGAATGGGAGGCAAAAATGAATCCAAACACACTTGAAGAAGATTTTAGTAGTTTCCTCTATTATGATGCTCTTCTTATAGGGAGTTAAAATTTCTGCCTTAGAGAAATGATCAACAACCATAAATACATAGTCATTATCATGCTTGGTTGAAGGTAAGATGGGCATGTAGTCCATGGGGAAAAATTCCCAAGGATTGTATGAGGTAGGAAATGTGGTGTACAACCCTTGATTCTTAATGGCATGTTTGGTAATGGCATAATCAATGCATGATTGAATGTACCTTCCAACACCTTGTAAAATATTTAGCTAGTAGAAGTACTGCTGCAACACTATGACTATCTTCTCTACGTCAAAGTTCCCTGCCACTCGACAGTAATGTGCCTCCCAAATCAAATGCTCATGCTTGCTTGAAAGAACAAAAAGGTGGTCGAGATGAAATAAAAGCTAATCCCAGAGATGAGAGTTTGAGACTGATCTTCATGCTTATAATGTATGATAGGAAATAGAAAAGTTAGTCTCACTATTATACAATTTGGGCCACCCAGATGTTTCATGTCTAGAAGAGTTGAGTATGGTAGTTAGCATGACAATTGGAGGTCAATTGAGGCAATCTGAAACACAATTAGTGTTTCTCTTATTATACTTGATGATCTAGTGGAGCAATTTTAGGTATGTGGAACAATTCTTATGGAATTTGTTCTATAAATTTCCTTGCATATGAATGAGCTATAAGGGATTGTGATCACTGATAAGTGTGGATGATGATATCCTTCCCTAGGATGTAATGTTTCCATTGGAGACATGTATTCAGGAGTACCTCGGGTATCTAGTAGAGTTGGATTTCCAAAGTAACAATGACACTACAAAGCATAGACTCATAAACATCATGATGCTTCCATATATAGGGTTGTCCTAAAAGAACATCATAAAATTCAAGTGGGGAAACATCACAAAGTACCTCATATTTGAAGGGATTGATACCATAGGATAGTCATCATTATTGAATGGAATTGACGTCTCATCCTTGGATCAACCAACCAATGGTGTATGGTTGGTTATGTGGCATCATTGGAAGCTTCAATATCCTGATAACCTCAACTGAGATCAAGTTCTTTTGGCTACCACTATTAACAATGAACTGTACTGGATTCCACTTCACCCATAATTGTGAATGAAAGAGGAAATCCTCTTCCTTTGGATCCTCCTAATATTTTGGTTGGATCTTTGTGGTTGTGATGGTGGCACTAGGCTCCACGTTAATGATCTTCTTTCCATTTTCTTTATGTAAATAAAAGTTCAAGCCAAAGTTCAACTCTGAAAAATTCATTTGAGCTAACAATAATTGTTTTGAGCAACATTCATCATTGTTGCATCAGGGGATTTTATGGAACTCATGCCACTTTTTGGTGTCCTTCTTTGTTTTTCCATTCCCCGTCTTTACCTGTGACTCATCCTGGTTGTCATGATTTTGGCCCTCCTTACTCTTTCCTTTGTGTGAGTTAGGGACACCTTTACTAGTATTCTATTACAATTGATTTGAAAACCCAAACTCTTGCTTATTATTTTGCTAAAAGTTTTGCTCAATCTTAACAACATATCAATAAGTAGCTCCTAGTGAGGATATTTCCATGAAATCCATATTTTTCTAGATGTACTTATGCATGCCACTGTGATACTTTAAGACCAAGTGCTATTTGGAGTCTATGATACTCAAATTTGAGCACAAGGTATGGAATATGTTGGTGACCTCCATCACTATCTGGTCTCTTTGCTAGTGCACAATTGTCCATCTTATGTACTGGTCATCATAGTTTCTAGCAAACTAGAATTCCTCCTTAATGACCACGGGGTCATCACTTAGTGAAACCATGTCATAGAGCTTTTATTCATGGGATATTAAATAATGCCCCCAATTTCACTAGATATTGATAATTACTTACAAAAATCCTTTTGTTGATCCCCCCTCCCAATACATATTTCTAATTAAAAAAACGTATTGTTATGATATGTTCCTTATTTTTAATAGAAACCCATTTTTATACCCCCCTCAATACCTATAAACCCCCCATACCCTATTCCCCATATTGGGGAAAATATTAAACAAATTATAACAGATATCCAACAATTTAATTGTCAACCCAGACAGAGTGTAAACTTGTGAGGTATAGACAAAATATATGCAGGGGCAGAGTGTCGCTGAACTTAATCTATAACTGAAATTGAATCTAAGTTATGAAAATAGGAAATTATATGGAAATAAATGTAATTGCATAAAACATGAAATTGCATAAATTAAAAAGACTGAAATTGCATGAAATCAACTGGTATAAAGCAATTAACATTGACTTGTGAGCTCACGGTAAATATATACTAACAATTCATAAACAAACATAACTGAAAATATTTATGAACAACTCATAAGAAAGAAAGTTCTAAAAATCTATATTAACATGGGAGAATCAAAGGATGTGCATTAAGCATCATCTCCATTACATAACAATCAAAAATCTATTCTATGACTAACTCTGGACTATTCTCTACTCCCAAACCACTAGAGAGACCTCTAACCAAAATGAGGAGAGAGACCTCCTATGTATACATGAATTCAAGATAACTGATCATAATTACAGATCCACTATTCTCTCAACTTATCCCTCAAAATCCTCAACAAATCTACAACTTATCCCTTCAAATCCTCAAGAAATATTGGATGAGATATTCTCTCCACATGTCCATGATCTTCTCCTTGAAGTTAGCTCACATATAGAAGATGAAATTCAAATCTGAGGCTAGGTGGTCACTTTGAGCTTGTTAAAGTCTTCAAATACACCTGTAAGCATCACCAAACTCATCCAAATTTAAAGTATAATGAAAATATGTTATTTTTCTCAATAATTAACCATAAATTCACTCAAAATACTAAAAAAGTAAATGATTTGGAAAATGGTAATATAAACTCATATTTATTATGAAAGTGGTGAATATTAATGGTTTTATGGAAGGATAAGATAGGAATACGGTGACAAATGGTGTATGAAAGGTGAATAAAATGTGGTCGTTTGCGACTCAACATTCCCCCTAACTTGACTGGTTGCATGTCCTCATGCAACTAAGCATTGATTCTCTTTAAAATTTTTGGCTTTGTAGCTAGGATTTACATGATGATGGTATGTAACAATAAATCATTCCAGGATTTGAAATGCATGAGTAGCAGCAATTTTCCTTATGGTTGGTTCTTGTGTTAACAACCATAAGTGTAACAAATGTTGGTTCTTGTGTTAACAAAATTTGTTTATTTTACTTGTATTTTGCTGCAATACATAAGATTTATGCATTAGAAATGATGAACCATCAATGTATATTAGAAATCCTTTTCTTCATATTATGAATCATGCCAATATATAGAGCATATTTTGGGAAAGACATGTTGATTAAGGGTAAATGAGATGATGAATAAGTAATGAATAGTTCCCCCCTCCCAACTTAAGATATATTTAGGTTTATGAAAAGGAGAAAGGGAACGTAGTGAAGGAATTTTCCAAATTCATTCATTTTCTAGCATTTAAGAAATTACATGGCTAAATATTAGAAAACAACATACCTCCACTTACCCAAAAAGTTGATGAACTTATGCAATAGGAATGTGGTTGCTGCTGGTAGATCATAGAATGTGAAGTGAAGAGTTGAACTGATGCTTGGTTGGATGAAGTAGAAGATGAGAGCTGAAAGTAGAAATATGGTACTCTCATATGGCTGAAGTATGCTGCTGTAAAATTGTTGATGGTGTCATGAAAGGTATATAGTCTTCACCTACTACAAAACCCGATAGTACAAATCTTACCATGCGAATAAATGTGTTGATGTCGAGCATGGAAAGAATTCATTGGATTATCGACCATTGATGAATGTCGTTAACTAATGTGAGGCAATCTCACCATTGATGTCAATGAATGTTAAGGTACCTAAGTACATCGTGCAAAGTGAGAATAAATGAGCTGATGTTGAGCCACTTGCAAGATCTAATGATAAAGGGACATTGATGTATTCCCATGATTGTCAGCGAGAGAACTTTCCATTAAGGCATGCAATCCTCAAGGTACTAACAATGAACTCTAGTCTCTATCCTAGATAAGGTGCTGAGGTCGATGGGGCAAGACTTGTTGAAAGGTGGGCCTTAAGGAATACCACATCAATCAATACGAGTTGTACATAATGAGTGGTAGGACTATAGATGAAAAGGTATGAAGGTCAAAAACAATTTTTATGGCAAGGATAAAAAAGCAATGTAGTCATGGAAAGGAAACTGAATGGTTTTCTTCATAAGGAAACAAAAGTAAATTGAAAATGAGGAAAAATGTGCGCGACTTAGAAAGGTAGGCATGCGGGAAGTCATGATGTATAAGGAAGAAAAAAGTAGACTCTAACATAGATGATGAATAAGCTTGGAAGGAAAAATGGTAAGTAGTCATGACATGGCGTAACTGGTTTCTGAAAGACTTCTTTGTGGCGGGAAATTTCATGACATACATAGTGGAAACTCGGCTTCTTCAAGCTTTCAATGGAACTTTTTTTCTGAAAATATTCTATGATTCTAGAAATCAATTTTGCATGCCATTCATTCGTCTTCAAATCTACAAAAAGGTTAGCATTTTCCTGCAACAGACTTGTTCGAGCATTAAAAACATGTTCTTAATCAAAAGTTAAAGAAAATAAAATGATTTTATACCTAAAAGCAGCAACGCTTCCTGTCAAAGGATGTTCCTGAGTGGCTTGTGAAAACAATTTAGTGCAACAATATTAAAATTGAGAAGATTCCAAGTTCATTTATAATTTATAATTTTATGATTTATTACCTAATTCTTTTTATTTATTTATATGTTTTAGTTTTTAATTTAATTTAATTTTTTATTTTTGTAATGTTATTATTTTAGTGTTTTTGTGTTTTTTTAAATTTGATTTTACAAAAAAAATAAAATTATTTGTTTATTATGTCAATGTGTTTTTTTTTAACGTTTCCAATTGTTTTGTAATAAAAAAAAATCAGAGTTCTTACATCATAATGTGTCTTTATGTAATGATTGCGCAATAGGGAGAGAGGGTTGACCCTTTCAGTGGTCGATCCCTCTAAAATCATACTATCTTAATGATCTAGATAATGTGAAAATTAAATCCAAGTGATAGAACAATTTCACTCACAAAATTGCTAATCAAACATGTAAATTTACACACAAAGGAGACTGAAATTGGAGCATAACACTAATCTGTATTGAATAAGTGTACAATAGCCAACCTTATGAAGTCATAGGCTGCTGAAATATATAATTACATAATATATTCAAATGCATAAGGATTCCATTCAAAATATTCAAAAAATAGGCTTACTAAATCTAGTCAAATCCCCCATAGGTGCATAAAACAGTTTCCAAATCTACCTAGAGGCTCACAGATTGGCAAGGTCAAGTAGGAAAGATAATAAGTGATGGAAATACAACTCATACATGCTTTTATTATGAGAAAATAATGGAGGATGATGAGGGAAAAAAACAAGTCAACTACACCCAGTCTTACTTTCCCTTTTTCCATAAATCTCAATAAAGTAGGAAACTTAGCAGAAAAAGCAGATATGCACTAGGGAGGATCTGGAATAAAGTAGACATACTAAATATGGTTTCAAAAATGTTTTCCAAGTGCTCCATGACTTATTTTAGCAATTTTGACTTCTAGGATATGTGGAAGATAACTTGCATAGAGTGGAATATTAATGGAAACTAGGCAAATAAGACAAAAAAGGATTAATTAATGTCTAAGGTAGCTAACTATGGGTTGATTATTCTAACACCCCCTCTTAAGCCTGAATTTATGAGTAAATATCAGAAAAATATAGGGCCTAGCAAGAAGGCTTAGTCACCCTTTACATACTGCATGTCCATTTAACCAAGGAAAGAGGCAAAAACCCAGTGGGAAAATCCTCCCTCAAACATGGACATTAAAAGAAAATTTGAAAATCTTGTCATCAATCATGCTTCACAGCATGATCAGAAATCCCCAGTAGTGATTTGAGATTGCTGAATGTCTTCTCACAATAAACTTAGGTGAAGATGTCTGCTACTTGTTCTGAAGATGCACAGAAGAGTACGTGAATGGTGCTATCATGCACAAGCTGTCTGATGTAGTGCATATGGATCTCAATGTGTTTGGTTCTATGTTTCTGAACAATATCATTGCAGATTCGAATGATACTTTGATTATCACAATATATAATAGTTGAAAACTCTGATTCGAAGCCACACTCACCAAGTATCCCCTGCAACCATAAGCATTGAGTTGTTGCATTTACAACTCCTCTGTACTCTGCTTCTATAGATGAGAGTGCTATGGCACTCTGTTTCTCGCTTGACCAGCTGATTGGTCCTTCAGCAAGCATGAACACATATCCTGATGTTGAATTTCGATCTGTGTTGTCACCTGCCCAATCACTGTCAATAAACCCAATCAAATCAAGATTAGATTTAGCTTTGTAGAAGATCGCATGAGTTCTTGTTCCCTGAGCAAAGTTAAGGATTCTTTTGGTTGCTCTCCAATGGATCTCATGAGGCTAATACATGTATCTTGAAGCCACACTTACTGCATAATAAATATCAGGTCGAGTGTGTGTAAGGTACAACAAACATGAAATCAACTTCCTATACAGTGTATAATTTACCATAGGAGAAGAACTTGCTTCTTCAAGCTTAACTCCTGAAAGGAAGGGAGTATTGCTTGGCTTGCAATATTTCATGTTGAGCTTGTTCAGCAAATCTAAAGCATACTTGGATTGATGTACTCTTATTCCATGTTGGGATTGAGCAATTTTGAGACCCAAGAATTGGCTCAACAACCCCAAATCAGTCATGGAAAATGCATGGTTCATTGCATCCTTCAAGGAGGCAATTTCTTTCTTTGAACTTCCTGTAATCAAAAGGTCATCCACATAAAAGACAATAATCATCAAAGAACCATGAATAAGATTCAAATAAACATTAGGATCAGACTTACATCAAACAAAACTCAATGACAGCAGAAAGCCATCAATCTTGGCATACCAAGCCCTAAGGGCTTGCTTGATCCCATACAATGATTTCTTTAACTTGCACACAAAAGATGGATTAGAAACAAACCCTTGAGGTTGCTGCATGTAAATCTATTCAGTAATATATCCATTTAGGAAAGCACACTTCACATCCATGTGATGTACCTCCCACTGCTTCGAAGCTGCAATGGCTAAGGCTATCCTCATGGAGTCCATCTTTACTACTAGTGCAAAGGTTTCATTGTAGTCAATACCATGTACCTATGAGTAGCCCTTGGCTACCAATCTGGCCTTAAATTTCAAAGGTGAACCATCAGCAACAAACTTAGTTTTGAAAACCCACTTACATTGAACTAGCTTCCTCCCTAGGGGAAGATCAACCAATTCCCAAGTGTTGTTCTTCTAGAGTGAGCTGAATTCTTCTTTCATGGATGTTTGCCATATTGGATCATGTGCTACATCTTCATATGTCTGTGGGTCTGATTCAACCATCAGATAGCACTTCTCTGCAAACAAAGGGTCTTTCATACACATGGCACTCTCAAATTGAGATCTAGTCCTCCTAGGATCACTAGGATTTCCGGCTAGTTCCCCAGCTGCATGAATGGTCTTTGCTTCCCATTTTGGTCTTGTAGGAATATCAGGATCTGCAATTAAATCATAATTATCAGACTTATCATAATCAGAAAACTCATTTGTCTCTTCACTTACATTCAATGGTTCTGGTGGTGAAGAAGACTCTCTAACTTCAACTGCTGCTAAAGGCTCTTCTTGGAACTGAACACTCCTTTCAATGAAGGATTTGTTTGTGCTCAAATTGATCAGCTTGTACCCTTTTGAATATTTAGAGTACCCAAAAAATAGACACTCTTGTATTTGGGGCTGTAAAGCCTTTCTCTTTTTCAGTTGGAATTGTAGCCCAAGCCTTTGAGCCAAAAATATTGAAATGGGCCACATCTGGCTTGTGCCCACTCCAAGATTTGAAAGGAGTCATAACATCAAGCTATTTATGAGGCACCCTATTTTGTATATAGGATGCATAGTTTATAGCCTCGAACCAAAAATTTGGTGGCAAAGTCTTAGCCTCCATCATATAGGTTGCCATCTCCTTCAGTGATCTGTTCTTTCTCTCAGCAACACCATTTTGTTGTGGTGTGTAAGGGATTGAATGTTGCATCTGAATACCTGCATATTCACAATATTGAATAAACTCAGACTTTACATACTCACCACCATTGTCAGATCTGAGGATCTTGAGTCTCCTCCCATACTAGTTTTCAACCAAAGCCTTAAAGACTTTGAAGAGGCCAAAAACTTCAGACTTATGCTTCAGGAAGTAAACCCAACAATACCTGGAAAATTAATCTATGAAGGTCAATGCATATTTGGCTTGACTCATTGACATATGAGGAAATGGAATAGAAACATCACTGTGGATCAACTCAAGAGGTGCATAGGTTCTCTCATGACCAACTCTCTCAAATTTATGCTCTGGGTGTTTTCCTAGGATACAACCTTGACAGACTCCCTTATAAAATTTAATCTTTGGTAACCCTATGACCATTTTTTTTCACTTAGATCAGAAAGATACTTATAGTTAAGATGGCCAAATCTTTCATTCCAAAGCTTGCTTGCCTCATTAGCATGAATCAGAAGAGTAGAGGGGTTTGAGTAGGGCATAAAATGTGAAAACATGTATACCTTCGAAGTGTGATCTACAACTCCTTTTGCAATGACTTTACCATTCGAGATCTCTATGATCTCAACATCATCAGGGGAGAATATGACCTTCTTTGGAGACCCTGTGTGGGTCATCTGATACACTGACAAGAGGTTAGAGGAAAGACCTGGAACATACAATACATTACTGAACTTACCATGGTCAAGATCAATCCTTCCTTTGCCCAAGCTGTCAGTGAGAGAGTCATCTCCCGGCACTATTGGTGGACCTTTCTACATGTCAAGAGAGGAGAATGCCTCCTTGGTCGAAACCATATGTCTTGAAGCTCCAGAGTCTATGATGAAGCTAGGTGAGCTTGATGTGCCAGTAACCAATGCATGTACTCTCTCTTTGTCCTCTGAATTTGATCCTCCTTCCCTCTTCTTTGAGCAATTAGGAAGGGAGATGTTATTCTTCTCTAGAAGTTGGGTCAACATGTCAATTTTCTTCTTCATGCAGGATTTTTTAGGATGATAGTCCTTGCTGCAGTATGCGCACTTTCTCATTTCTCCTTTGTTCTTCTTCTTCTGGAAGTTCTTCTTGGAGCCTTGGGGATCCTCTTGAGACTTGTTCTTGTCTCTCTTTTGCGCAGGTGGCTTCTTAACTTTCTTCTTTCCTTTTGAATCCACCCTCGAATCTTCAGCAACCAAATCTTGGTCTTTGGAAGGTTTGATGGTGCCCATCATCACCAGTTTATCTTGTTCTTGTGTGAGGGATTCCATGAACTCTGTAAGATTAGGAATCTTTCAGGCTCGAGCTATCAACTTGGTGGCATGGAAGGTTGAAACAAACACTGAATAGTTAGGGCCAAGCTTTGAGAGTATGGCCAAAACTAGCTGCTCTTCCTTCTTTTCAATTCCACACTATTTTAGCTGCAAAACAAGGGATTTAAACTTGGAAAAGTAGAGTTGCAGGGATTCGAAGCTGCTAGGACTCAAAGAGATCAATTCATTCTCGATTTGATGTCCTCTCATCTCATCTGTCTTACCAAAAATCTCTACAATATTCTCCCACACTTCATTAGGTGATGTCAATCCATTAAGATGGAAGAGGAGGTCTCTAGATATGCTCAAACACAGAAGACCATAGGCCTCATCCCTCCTGTTGTGCCATTTAATTTTATTTGCAGCTGCATTGGGCTCTACCTCAGTTGCCATAGTCACCCTGTAGAGACCCTTCGCTCTCAAGAATATCTCCATCTCTTCTTTCCATTCAAAGAAATTAAATGGAGCCAAGATGATCTTCTGAGATTGATCCATAGCTCTGAACTGTGCCCTTCAACCAACAGAATTTGCTCCCAGTTAAGATGTCAAACTTGCAATAGAAATATGGAAGGAGAGAAATCGATCTACAAAGGCTCTGATACCATGTGCAAATTGAACTCAAGTGATAGAAAAATTGCACTCACAAAATTGCTAATCAAACATGCAAATTTACACACAAAGGAGACTGAAATTGGAGCATAACACTAATCTGTATTGGATAAGTGTACCATATCCAACCTTATGAATTCATAGGCTGCTAAAATATATAATTACATAAGAGATTCGAATGCATAAGGATTCCATTTGAAATAGTCAAAAAATAGGCTTACTAAATCTAGTCAATTCCCCCATAGGTGCATAAAGCAATTTCCAAATCTACCTAGAGGCTCATGAATTGGAAAAGTCAATTAGAAAAGCTAATAAGTGATGGAAAGAAAGCTCATAAATTCTTTTATTAGGAGAAAATAATGGAGGATGATGAGGGAAAAAAACAAGTCAACTACACCTACTGTTACTTTCCCTTTTGCCATAAATCTCAATAAAGCAGGCAACTTAGCAAAAAAAGGCGATATGCGGTAGGGAGGATCTGGGATAAAGAAGACATGCTAAATATGGTTTCCAGGAGGTTTCCCAAGCACTCCATGACTTAGTTTTATCAAGTTTGACTTCTAGGACATGTGAAAGACAACTTGCATAGAGTGGAATATTGAAGATGAGCATGCTACTCTACACTTTCTCGTCATCTGTTGGAGTTTTATATTACAAAGTTGGGTGAGTAACTAAGACTATAGGATTTGTTGTCATAAGATTAAAATGAGATTGCGTATATTGATGATACAAATAAATAAAAAAATGAAATCCATGCTCTCCCACATAACCTTTTAAAAGCTTTATTAAATATAAGTTTGTTTTTTAATTGGGGAAGTATAACACATGCGCTATAATAGAACACTTAGGATAGCCTTCATGGGCATATGATAAAATACATTTACATGGGTTGACTAAAATTAGAACATCATTATCTATTCTCCCCAGTATTATGATAGTTTTGGCACACACAAGCCTTTTGAACATGAATCTCTTCTTAGTTTTATGCTCCTCATTTTCATTTACTTCTAAGTCTAGAAACATGCATCAAAGGTTAAATATGTCTCTTTAGAGCCCATCTTCAGAGTTTAGCAGAGCCAAGATGGGCCCTCTCCTATCCCTCCTAGAACTGGAGCTGCTTCCAGAGTTTAAACGGAAAACAAGGGGGTCATGCTGGTCGTAAAAAACAGAATTTGATGCGTTGTAATAGATATGTGTAGTGCATGTAGGATGAAATCTAACAAGAATTCAATTCAATAGAGATTTGGATGAATGCCTCTTTGGCAAACGACCCGCTAATAAAATCATAAAACTAGTAGAATCATATGGGATTTGGATTCCCCCTACCTTTGCATTTACGATGGAAATATCTATTATTAAATTCATGGATACACATGGCAGATCTAGTTGGAAGAAAAACCGTAAGTGGTTTTCTTCATTGAACCAAAATTACTGGCAGGAAGGTGTGAGTTATTAAGTTCAACTAAAAATTGAAGTAGCTGTTAGCCACGATATCCTTCTCACCGTGATAAGCGCAAGGTTTGGTAAAGGTGGTTGTTGTACTATTAGTTGATCTGGCGTATTGGAACAAACACCAACAAATTCCTTAAACCATGGTGTTAAGATATTTATGATGGCGAGTGTGTTCATCCTCCTAGATCAGGGGGAGAAAGAAAATATCTATCCTATAGAGGCAATGGTTCTGCAGACGTATTCGACGAGGATCGAATCCTTCACAGTAGGTTTTCTAGGGAATATTCTGGTAATGGTCTGTAGCAGCATCTCGTGATCATTGCTCCAATGCTAAGACTTAAAAAAAAAATACAGGTGATTCTAAGCTATTCTCGACAAAAAATACATGGGCAAGCTACAAGGTTTATGTTTTCTTTTATTTGTTTTGTTTGCAGTTTCGTATGAAGAGCTGGGTGCAGAGTTGTTTACATGTTTAGTATGGAGACCTAAAAGGCTGAGGCGTTTGGATGACTAAACCATAAAAAAATTACAATAGTATTTTCTTTTTGCAGGTTATAGAGATTTAGGTTTTATGTTTTATTTGATTTTTAAAGTTATATATATATATATATATATATATACCATGTTAACGTTTATTTGTTTATGCAGGTTTTGTTTTATATAAATTTTTTATTTATGTGTTTTGTAATTTTATTTTTTAATGTATTTTTTTTATATTATGTTTGCATGTAGGTTTTGGCGTGGGATAGAAAAAAAATGTTTTAAAGTTCATATATCTATACTAAAATGTCTATTTGTTTAAATTTTATTGTCTTATTTTTTAAAGTTATTATTTTTTATTTTCAATATTATACATTAATGTTTGTACATCTAGCTAAATTCTTACAATTTATTTCTAATTAATTTTGGAAAACTAAAACTTAAAAGTAGAAAATTTAAAACAAAACAAAAAACATTTTTTACATTATTTATAGTAAAGGATTCAAAATAATTACTTTATTACTTTATTTTTATAATATTTATATTTTAAAATACTTCTAGAGAATAACTCTTAAATAAACATTAATTCCACTCAAAACTACAAAAAGAATGAAAATTTTATGAAATTAAAATTGTAGTTTTTATTTATAATTTATTCATAAAAATTCTTAGAAAACTTAAAACTTAGAAATTAATTTAAAATTTTTTTTTTTTTATTCTCATTACAAAATTAGCAAGGCTAAAAATAATCAAAAATAAATATGAAAATTTCTTAAACGAAAATCATAGTGTAACAATAAAATAAAAACTAAAACCTACCTAATTTAATTGAATTAGAAATTTATGAGTATCTAAGTATAATGAAATTGCCAATGTAACCACCTATGTAACAGAAGTAAGCAGAGATTAAGATTTAATTTTGAAAAACTAAATCTAGAATATGCTGGAATGTGGATAATTTAATACTGAAAATGAATTTAACTAATAAAATAAAGTGAAAACAAAACCAAGCTAACCTAGTACTTACTTGGAACCATTGTTCGATGCAGCTTCTGATTGCTTGATATTCACCCGAGATCCCTTCTTTATCCTCTTTAATCTTCAGTTCGAACAGATGTTCTTCATCTGATATGCATGATTCTTCAAAGGTCAATTCTTTTGTGTTTTCCTTAGGAGGAGTAATTATATCTTTGACTGCTATCAATATCTCCTCTCCATGAGAAGAGGAGATCCCGACTTTTGCTAGGATCTGAGTGAGTTTCTCTAGGCTCACGCTCATCATAAAATTATTTTACTGACATCAAATCAAAAGCTAAAAAGGAGAAAAATGAAAAAAATGAGTACATGACAAATGCAGAAAAAAAAAAACAATACGAAATGGGTTAGTAAAAATGAGTGCAAAAACAGAAATAAAAAGTGCACACAAATCTGTACAAAAAATGAACAGATTCAAAGTTAAAATAAAATTAGTACGAAATAAAGGTTAGTTGAAAAAATAAAAGAAATCCAAACTTAAACTGTAAATGAAAAAGAAAAACTTGCATAAAAACTTGTAATTGCAGAAAAATAAACACGCTTGCAGAAACAACAGGGCTTTGGGGTAACCCACTAAAGTGGATGCGTCTGGCTGTTACACCATGGGAATTCTGGAAATTCCGTAGTGAAGTCATCCTTGCATCTTACAGTTTCCCCTCCCGTTTCTATGTAAAAAAATGAACTATCTACCTATCTAAACTCTGATCCCTTTTAGCACCTCCCCGGCAACAACACCAAAATGTTGGGGAAAATATTAAAAAAATTATAACAGATATCCAACGATTTAATTGTCAACCCGGAAAGAGCGTAAAATTATGAGGTACAGACAAAATATATTCAGGGGCAGAGTGTCGCTGAACTTAATCTATAACTGAAATTGAATCTAAGTTATGAAAATAGGAAATTATATGGAAACAAATCTAATTGCAGAAAACATGAAATTGCATAAATTAAAAAGACTGAAATTGCATGAAATCGACTGGTATAAAGCAATTAACATTGACTTGTGAGCTCACAGTAAATATATACTAACAATTCATAAACAAAACATAACTGAAAATCTATATGAACAACTCATAAGAAAGAAAGTGCTGAAAATATATATTAACATGGGAGAATCAAAGGATGTGCATTAAGCATCATCTCCATTACACAACAATCAGAAATCTATTCTATGACTAACTCTAAACTATTTTCTATTCCCAAACCACTAAAGAGGCCTTTAACCAAAATGAGGAGAGAGCCCTCCTATTTATACATGAATTCAAGATAATTGATCATAATTACATATCCACTATTCTCTCAACTTATCCCTCAAAATCCTCAACAAATATACAACTCAGTCCCTTCAAATCCTCCACAAATATTGGATGAGATATTCTCTCCACATGTCCATGATCTTCTCCTTGAAGTTAGCTCACATCTAGAAGATGAAATTCGAATCTAAGGCTAGGTGGTCACTTTTGAGCTTGTTAAAGTCTTCAAATAAACCTGTAATCATCACCAAACTCATCCAAATTTAAAATATAATGAAAATATGTTATTTTTTTCAATAATTAACCATAAATTCACTCAAAATACTCAAAAATAAATGTTTTAGAAAATGGTAATGTAAACCCATATTTATTATGAAAGTGGTGAATATTAATGGTTTTATGGAAGGATAAGATAGGAATAAGGTGACAAATGGCATATGAAAGGTGAATAAAATGTGGTCTTTTGCGACTCAACACCCCACCCCCCAATACTACAGTATAAATTGAACTTATTTTTCATAATTAGAAACCCCATTTATGAATGAACGTGATAAGTTATTGCTCAAAAAGGTGAATCGCCCGTGTTGACGACATCGAGAAAATCCCCCCAAATGAGTTTTTTTCTATATATTTCAAACTCATATTTGGTATGCCTCCCGTAGTAACCATCCCACCAATCTTTGAAATGGTGGAGGACATTAAAGAATGAAAAGGTGAATTTTCACTGTCGAAAACATTTTGAACGGAGTAGTAACCCTCTAATAACTTTAACCATTTGTCCAAAGCATATGAATTTATCTAGCCTTCAAATAAGAGAATATCAAATTTAACTTGTACCTTGAAGGGAGTCACACCTCTCAAATGGTTGTTGGTTGAAGTTCCATAAGTTGTCATCAAAGGATCTTAGTGAAATTATCCATGATCTCGTTCCTCTATCACACAAGGGATTCCTAAAGCAATAAATTAATATGATCTCCTACTACATCATATCTATTTTCTTCTCCCACTGTGTGAGTTTTTTTGGGCCGATGAGAGTGGTTTTCCCCAAGATCAACTAATTCGAGACCCAACTCTCGATATCTGAATCTTGTTGGGGACATACACAAAGAAACAACAAGAGCATATTGCTTTGATACAACTAATCTAGATTATTTGGAGAATGAAATGAAGGAAACAATATAAAATGGAAACACACACACAAATAATTTGTAGATGGCATATAGTATAATAAAACTCAAATTTTATTAATGAATGGAATGGAAAAACATTGTAAGCTATAAAGCAATACAAACTACCTTACATCGCGATAGCTTATTTCTAAGGAGATATGTGTCGACTACGCTCATTCACAAGAGGTGATTACAAATAGGATAAAAATTGTCCTTTAACACAAGCATAAAGAGGCAAAAACCTTAACATCCAAAAACCTAACTATAGGAGATGAAACACCAAAAGGATTTTGGAGCCTTGAGGTGGCTAATTGATATGCCATCTTCCTAGGGGCGTAATTTTTTTCATACGATCTTTGTTTACGGTGCTCGATATCTCATCGAAAAAAACTAATTGAGAATTAAAACCTTTGTCTAGGTCTAAAGGATTCCATGGAAACTCCTACCCCCCCCCCCACCCCCCTCCACCCGATTGGCCAAAAAACATAGTTTCGGGCCTCAAAATGGTCTCGAAAGTTTGGGACCTGAAAAACTATAGAAATTTTCCAAGAAGATATAAATGACCATTGCAACTCTATGGAACATGCAGATGACCACCAATAACCACCCAAATCATTAAGCTTTTGCATTATTTTGCAATATATAAATTTAATATTTGTATATGGTGGTTTTGGTTTACCACTAACCGATTCCATCAATGGAGTGGTGGTTTTTGTTTGACCACTATCCTTTTAACTTTTTCTCATTTCTTATTTTAGTTTTGTACTCCCCCCCTTTAAGGTACAAGGGTGTCCCAATTTAGAATGGGCCATAGTCATGCCCAAAATTATTATCTTCAATAAGTGATTGAAGTTTGTTTTCTTTTGTAAATTGATCATTCAAATGTGTCTTTACTTGTGTTTGAAGTAGACGGTAAGACTTCTGCAACTTCTTTACTTCTTGGTTCCATCATTAAGAACTTATCCATCCACGATGGATTGTTTTATGTTTATCCTTCTTCTACCCTGTCTATTTTCCTGAAGGGTGACTTCTCTTCCCACGATGAAGACAAGGATGGAGATGAAACACATGTTGTCTCCAATTGGCCATCTCTATAACAATGCTATCTTTCACAGATGTATTCCATGTGTTTGGGATTGTTGTAGATAACAAATTATAACTATAATTTAGTCTATCAAAACTTGACACAAAATAGAGCATCCAAAATCGATTTCAAATGTATTTTGTACACAATCGACAAAAACATGTGATTTTTTTATTACTCTACTCTTAAAGCACTTAAGAGAAATTTAGGTCTAAAACCTTTTTGACAAGAATAAGCATCCACTAAGCCAAAAACAATTTTGCTTAATATGCCATTTACACAAATCTCCTTCAAGCTCCCTTTTAACCCAATACACTTTTACTTTTACAAAGATAAATTTGGATTTTCACATTTTTTTAAACAATTACAAGATTTGAAACATACTTGAGAACCTTTGAGTATTGACCCTTTTTCATGGAATTAACTTTTACTTGAAAATGGATAAAATCTCTGTCAATAGCTACATCAACAAAAAAGACATTATGATTGAGCCATTCTTGGTTACATATGAGGATATTTATTTAGGCATGTTTACAACGATAACAAGCCCCAATAAGAAACAAGTTGAAGAGATGTTAAACTCAATGAAATAATTTATTGAAATTGGAAACCAAGTTGAAATAAATTAGATATTGTGGGTGATTTTATTCGAGGTAAGCCATAAAGGTCTTCATCGAAAGGTGTAACGAATCTTGTTAGTACGAAACATATAGTGACAATAATTAATGATATTGTTAGGGATGATTCTTGCGAACCAACTACGAGAAACTTGATGGCATACCATAGAGACATAATAGCTAGTCTACTCTTGTAGCAAGAGTCCCCACAAAGGAATAATCCCACAGAGCACAGAGATAATCCCCACATATGTAGGGGACAGATAGACATGTGGACATTGAGGGAATGATTTCTTGAGGAAATTGGATGCATGAGTTTTTTACCAGTAATATTTAGTTTGTTGCATGTGCACCAAGGTTGATGTTCGTTGTATCCAACAGACACCAGGATCCAACAAACACCAAGCTTGCTACCACTACATTAAATGATATTTAGTAGGTTGAATATTTTTAGCTATGATCATGATTATTAACCTTCCTACATTATTGGTTAGGAACCAAATATGCTTCCATGAATTAAGGGAAAACTTATAAACCTGGTAGTTGTGGAACTACGTCTGCCACTTACCTGTTCTGCGTTCAGGTCAGAGTTCACCTAGAAGATATGAAACTAGGCTAAAGTAAGCTTGGGAAATAGGGGAGCACTAGGAAATATTGATTGAGGGCAAGCTACGAGAAGAAGTGATGAACTTAACCACAAGATGCATAGAAACACCGAATCGGCGTGCAACTCTAAGTCATCTTACAATCCATTCTTTCATGTCATAAAAAAACACAGACCATTCTTTCATTGGAAATTAATGTATTTTATGTCATTCTAAACTATTGCGATAGAAATTAAATCAAATTTATGGGTCAATGTAATAAAGGGAACTATAAAAAATGTCAAGGAAAACCACGTGTCCCATGCATGTTGAAAAATTGAAATGTGGATGCCGTTGGATTCACAAAAACTATCAACGAGAAAGCCACCTATCCCATGCATGTTGAAAAATTGAAATGTGGATGTCGTCGGATTATGTATGTCGATGCGCTACTTCCTAGGCTCTGAATTCAATATAGAGCGTCTTTAGGAATGGTATTCCACATAGTAACGAGGTAGGATATGGGGAACCTCTCTGTAAATTAACCTAGAACTTTCTTGCACCATTGATTTCTTCTAGTCACGGAGCATTCATGTTGATCCCTATTACGAAACGCTAGTCAATTCATTGTTGAAGCTGAAAATTCTCATCTTGTTCATAGCCTCGTCGAAATTCTATTTTTTCACGTTAGGTGTTAAGATTTTATATGCTAAGCTAGATATCATTAGTGTTTAATCCAAATTCACAATAGTAGCATATGAAGAATCACTGAAAGAAACACAATCACGAGATAGACACATATTTATCTTGAGAAACCCTCAAGGGGAAGAAAACCCAACAAAAATTCCTCTTTATAATATGTATACGAGAAAACCCCAAAACAGGTAATCCTCCTCTTTGTTGGTACGCCTCTCTCTCTCTCCTATGCACAATACACAAGTGTGAATCTGTGATCAAATGAGGAACACAACTCCTCTATTTATACTCTTTTTGTCACTTAACATTTAACCTAACAAGTCGGCCCCATTAAACTGACTGGGCCGAATTCACCTAGGAAATCTCAAAACAATATTATATTATATACATTAGGGTAATATTGAACCGACTTACAATGGAGGATTTAACTCATGACTCTATGATGACCAAATAAAATATTAACATCCTGACGGAGGAATAAGACATCTCCCTTCGGGTACATCAATAAAATACATTTAGAATATTCTTCGAAATTACAATATTTCAACACTCCCCCTTAACGAGAAGGGTATTCTACTGATAACAACATCATCAACTGTATGAGTAATGAGAGAGACCATCTTCAATAGTATCAAGGTAATACATCTATACGCCATAGGAAGTTTTCAACAAACATCAACAAATGGAACAGTTACTGGAATATCTTCAATGTTTTTAGTACTGGAACATCATCTTCTACAACACTGAGTCTTCATCCTCTGTAGCACTCGATCACTTGATCCTTTGCATCAACACTTTGATTTTTCGATCCCTTGTAGCATCACTTTGATCTTCTTCACCCTTTGTAGAACCACTTCGATCTTCTCGATCCTTTGTAGTAGCACTTCGATCTTCTCGATCCTTTTCAGCAACACTTTGATCTTCTTAATCCTTTGCGACAGCACTTTGATCTTCTTGATCGTTTTCAGTAACACTTTGATCTTCTTGATTCTTTATCACAACACTTCGATCTTCTTGATCCTTTTCTGCAACACTACCTATAGTACACATGATCTCTTTGTGGGATGATCAATCCGTGTCACTTTAGGACATAAGTCCAAGGATGATGCAATCCTCATCAACCTACTCCCCCTTAATGAGGAGGTTCCATAGTATCGACCAGCTGGATCGCCTGCAAATGAATGTAGGACCATATTGTCTCCAACTAAATGTAGATTGCATTTGTAGATGAATGTAGGACCTATTGTCTGAAACTGGATGCAAGACTCAATGTAGATCATCCTCATCTTGTTAAGGATAGGACCACTCCAAGCGAGTGTTATACTACGAAATATACATATGAATGTAGGAACATTATCCATGTGAGAGTATCATCTGCAACTGCAGATCTCGGTCGCAACTAAATGCACGACCTGTCACCCGTAAGGACTCATTGTGGAGAATCCTCAACTTTAAATATAGGACCAATCCCAAGCAAATTTTATTATACAACATCTACAAATGAATGTAGGTACACTCTCCATGTGAGAGTATCATCTGCAACTGTTGATATCATCTGCACCTAAATGCATGACCCGTCATTCGGAAGGACTCATCGTAGAGGATCCTCAAATTTAAAGCTAGGACCACTCCCAAGGAAGTGTTATTCTATGACATATATAAAATAATGTAGGTACACTCTCCATGTGAGAGTATCGTATGTAGGACCATCCTTAGCCGGTAAGAGTTGGGACCACTCTCAAGATAATAGTGTTATTATCCGTAAGACCATCCTCAAAAGAGTATACTATCGTCCACAAGTGAATGTCATACCTCATCAACATCTGTAGACTTACCAGACCTCTTTTGTATTAGAGAATCATTGCCATCCCATCATCAATGACAGTCTCATCATCACTCCCCCTTTCTAGGGAGGATCCATATCATTAACCTGGTCCCCCTTTTTCCAAGGAGGGTTCATATCTTCATCCTATTCCACCTTTCCGATGAGGGTTCATGATCCAAGCCATGCCCAGGTGCACGCCGAGGACAACAGTCAACTGAATGAATCGAGTACTGTTATGGAGGAAGCATATAAGAAGAATCAACAAAGCAGCAAACACACTAGGTCAACAACAAATATACACATAGACAATATGCAAGAATTCAAACCAATTTAGTACTTCTGTTCCATGAAAAATGGAGGAATCATATTTCTATTGATCAAAGATGTTATATTACATTAGTGTACATTCTTATATAGGATGTCCGATGCTTGGGTGACTACCCACTACGTTCAGTTGCAAAATAAGTTATAACAGTTCAAAAGTTCAATCATTGCAGAGCATGTTCGTATGATGTATGTTGAGGTAGACCTGTTGAGGAGAACCTGTCGAATGAACATGTTAAGGGATACCTGTTGAAGGAAAACTTGTCGGATGAACATGTCGAGGAAGAATTCTTGAAGGTGAACCTATCAGTTTCTAGTTGGATCATCCCTCCTTCCTTAAGAAACAATGGTCTCCATTGTGTATTTGTCCCGGTGAGGAAACTTGTTGGCTACTTCAGTAACAGAGTACCATTTTCCTTGCACAGGGAGTTGTCTAGCTTTAGCCACTTGAAACAAGAGAATGGAGTTTGTCCTTGTATGGCATATGCTTCATCCCACAATGGTGTCGCAAAGAAGAGGTTTCTGAACATCTAGATGGATGTCTTCGGGTTCTGTTGTTTGCAAGTCGTTCTATTAAAAGAATGGTGCATGGTATGGTTGAAGTAGATCTACATTGAAAATTGGATGTAGGCCAAGGCATGTAGGAATTTTGAGCTGAAAATCATTTTCTCCAATCTGTTTAAGGATATTGTATGGACCATATCGCAAATGTTTCAGCTTTCTATATGGACCAGTGAAGCGCTCATTCTTTAGATGTAACTAGACCCGATCCCTAATTTGGAATGGATGAGGAATATGATGTGTGTTGTGTCGGGCCTTATATTTTGCATTAGCTCGTTGCAACATCTCTTGTGCTTGCTTATGAATGTTTTAGATTTTATCACTAAACTTCAATGCTTTCTTCACTTCTCGTCCTTCGAAGTCGGTGTCATTTGACTGTGTGGAGGAACCTATTAAGTTGATAGGAACTGAGGGTTGAAATACATAACCGATCTCAAATGGACTCTTTCTTGTAGAGATGTGTTGAGCATGATTGTAGTTGTGTTGTATGTATGTAAGGTTGTGATCCCATGTTCGCTGATGCTTGTGGTTGTACATGTGAAGCAATTATACGACTAAGCGATTTACAAATTCTGTCTCTCCATGTGTCTGCAGATGGAAGGTTGTCGACAAAGAGAGTCTCATGTCGAGCTATTTCCATATATTTTTCCAAAAGGTACTGACAAATATAGCATCTCTGTCATAAATAATGGTTGTCGAGAGGCCATAATGTTTCCACACATGTTCAAATAAGAACTGAGCAGTCTGTTTGTTGTCTTATTCTTCTTGCATGCTATGAGTATAGCCATGTTCAAAAGTTTGTCGACTATTTCTAATATCACGTCATGTTGATGTTTGGTAGTAGGATATCCCGTCAAGTATTCCAAAGAAATAGATTCCCATGGTCGACTAGGAACTGGAAGGGGTGTGTGCAGTCCTTGTCGTTGATTCAACGGTTTATAAATGGCACAAACTACGCACGATCGAATGTACTTCTTGACGTCATATTTAAGTGAAGGCCAGTAGAAATACTTTTGGAGGATAACAAGTGTTTTTGTGACTCCAAAATGTCCTGCAATATTGCTGTAGTGTGCGCCCCAAATTAGCTTATGTCGGTGCTCACCAGTCGGTACACAAATATGTCCAAGCTTTTATAGAAAGGTGTCCTTCAATAAGTAGTCGACAGTCGACAACTTGTTGGTTTGAAGTTGTCGATAAATTGCCGAGAAATCACAATCCATCGAATACAATTACGGCTAGGTAGTGGTGTCATGACCTTGCATACTCATCACTGTAGATAGTAGAGTAATGGGTGGTCTACCGAGACAATCGGCTACGAAATTGGCTTTTCCTTTTCAATACTTAATTACCAACTGAAATTGTTGCAGGTAATTAATCCACTTGAGTTGTTCGGTTTTCTATAGTTTTGACTTGGACGAAGTGAACTGCAAAGGTTTATGGTCAGTGAGGATGACCGTTTCCTTTCCAAGAATGTAGTGTCTCCATTCCTTAAGATCTTGCACAATGGCATACATTTCTTTTTCATACGTTGAGTACCTTCTAACAGGGTCGCTGAAAGTATTGAAATGAAACGTGACTCACTGACCTGACTGAGTGATCATTGTGTCAAGGGAATATTTCAATGCATCCGTCTCAATCTCAAAGGGCTGATGAAAATCAAGTAACACAAGTACTAGTGCAATAAAAAGCTTGTTTTGTATTTGTTCAAAAGCTTGTTGTTGTGTTAGTTTCTGTTTGAAGACAATTTTCCCATTTCCGTTCGTCCATTGATTCAAAGGACATGCGATGTGGCTGAAGCCAAATATGAATCGTCGATAAAATTCACCAAACCAAGAAAACTTCTTAGTTCATGAAGGTTTTGAGGATTGGGCCAATCTTTGAGGATCTATAATTTTTCTAGGTCTACATGAATTCCTGCTGTTACAATTGATTTTACCACACATGGTGGATCACACATTTATGGCCTTCCCTATCCCTTTGCAGACTCTTTGGACCCCATGGACCATTTTTGTACCTTTGATGTTTCCAAGATCATCCCTAAAAACACCTGTTGTTTTCCATATGCAACTTTTAAACCTATTCTCACGTATATACGCAGATATGACCCTCAAACCCACGTACATCGAGATGTGTGCAAAAGGCTAAATAGTTTTGGAGTTTTCCTTGATGTGGATCCGAGTCACTTGTCTCTTGTCCTTCCATATGCCTTTCAATCACTTGGATTTGACCTTCCATTACCCCATTGAAGCACTATATAAGCAACCCTTTGGATACATTGAAAGGAGAGGAATTGAAGAGCAAGAAAACTATAGTCCATTGTTGTCAGAGCTTATACTTGAGTCTACATCCCTTTGTCCCTTGGAGCACTTCGTGTTATTCCCAAGCTTGCCTTTGCTTGTGATCTTGCTATCGAGAGATGGAGGATTGAAGTGGTGGAGGCCCAAGTGGAGGACTCAATTTCTCCGGTTCGCAGACGTGTCAACATAGGTTGTCACTATTGTAATATCTGATTTATATTAATAGAAATATCTTTTCCTATCCAATAATGTGTATTTAAATGAATATTGAATCCATGGATGCTTTTAAATGCTTATATGCTATTTATTATATATGCTAGAGTAGGTCTAAGACCATTTTATAGCATGCTTGTCTTGTTTGCTAAATGTTGAGAAAGCAAATTGCTAATACAAGGGAGATTGAAAAAGCTCAACGAGGATCTACATCAACCATCCAGAATAAGGTATGTTTCGATATCCTTTAGTGTTAGATGTTTTATTTCTCTTGCATATGGGAAAGGATTAATTTATGCGGTTACTTTGTCTGTTGTGGTACCCCAAGCCATAGGGAGTTTTCTCCGTAACAGAATTGGTGACCATACTGGGGATGTTCCTTGTTTTTCTTTTGGGTTTGGGGGCACAATGTGCTTGATATTCTTGACTTGCTCTTTGTTTCTCCTTGTTTCTGTGTTGCATTTTATAGTATGTTCATCCATTGACACTCCCCTTTATTGGTTTGACCCTTGGCCTGCTTTTTACCACTGTCTTCTCTGTATACGCAGGTTTTTGGCCAAAAGTCACGTACATATGCGGATTTTTGGACAAAAGTCAGATATACATGCAGGTTTTTGGCCAAAATCCATGTATACATGCAACGTTTTGGCCAAAAGTCACGTATATATGTAGTTGTTCTTTAAACAGTCACGTACGTCCTCCCTTTTGGTGAGTTTGATGTTGTGGGAAGTTGTTGGGTGAGTTGTGAGTGTGGTTGGATCTTCCTTGGGTCTGATGTTGTCTGTTGGATGCTTCTTTTGTGACCAGAGACTGCCTTTTCATTGATTTTTCTTTGAAAGTAGTTTTAGTCATTTATCCTTTTTTTTTCCATTAGTGCATTATCCTTTTTTGTCTCAGTGTCTTGTTGGGATTGTGTTTTATACTTGCTGTAGAGACTGAGAGTTTTAGATGACTTTTATTTGCATTTTTCATTCTTTTATATTGAAAAATACAAAATAGTTGCACTCTTAGTTGCATCTTAGATATGGATTTGAGGAAATACTTGCATTGGATTGCTTGGATGAGAGTTACATTTAGGCTTTCATATAGGAAGGATTGCATTGGTATTCGGAAATGAATTATTTTTTATGCATCTCATGTAGTGGCATACCCTATTTTTCATTCTAGAAGATTGCACTTAGCATTGCTTGTTAGGTGTGCACTTTTATTTCACTGCTGAGTCTTCATATCATTAGTTGCATATCCATTTTCCTTTGAGTATCTACAGCCATTAAAATCAATGCATAATTTAAAATGAACTACACATTTTTATTTTATAGGGTTCACCAACAAGAATAGATTTTAGGGTCTTGGAATAGTTCATCATGAGTTAATTCTCCAAGACCACTAAACAAAACAATTAGGTGTCTGTCCAGGTGAGAGAGAAATCCTTGATATAATTAATGTTTCTCCGGATGCTCCTCTTACATGGGAGTTAAGCACGAGGAAGTGCACATGATTGTGATTGGGATGACCCCTGGTCACTTTCTGTGAGTGTCGGAGATATTTCCAGGATTGTATTTGTATATGGGGGCTCTTTCGAGAGTTTCGAGATTTACTACCCTGCCCATAGGGTCAATCCCGCCTGCGACTGTCCGCCTGAGCATTGATTATATTGAGGTGACCTTAGTTGCTTTACCTATTTTATTGAGGGGGTACTTCGCAGAGGTTATTCTATAGGTGTCCTGGCTAGGTAGGGGTTGGACAGCACAGTCACTATATGCGTTGAAGCTGAGGGCCACTATAATTGGTTACATACCTCCGCTTATAGTGTATGGGAGTTTCGAGCCTCTCCTAGGTGAGACATACCTGCTGCATTCGAGAGCTCACATATCCTCCCCTTGGTTTGCTTGTATTTTGGACGTAGATTTTCTTAGGAGTGTGTTCTTTGTGTGCTAGTTGGCCTTTGGGATCGCGGTTACTTGAGTATATTTATGCTCTCTTGAGTTTGGGTCCTTTTATATTCGGCGTGCCTGGTATCCTATCGCCCATCCTTGGTCTTAGTACGGACCCTAGTGTCGTACTTGGGGGCATCATAGCCCCTTACAGTCCTCATAGATTTGGGAGTGGTCACATTCCACCCTCTACTCCATTTGTGGAGGATGTCTATTCCCTTCACTCAGTCTTTACACTAGTGGTCACCCTCACAAGGGTGGTAGTGGATGCGTGAATGTTGGGTCTACACCTTACTTTCCTTTTTATGTCCCATCGTTCACCGCATTGTTTCCTTTGGGTGCATTTTCCATTATCATTCCTCCCTATATCCTATAGTTTAGATTCTTTATTGACTATTTTGGGTTGTTTTGGACTAATATGGTTGTCATGTAGGGTCCAGTTTCTGTACACTCTCTTTGAGGTCTTGACCTGTTCATTCCGATCACAGGTATTATGTTTGAATTGGCATATAGGTTAGGTTTCACATCCATTTGCATTTTGCATGACCTTATGACCGTTTCATTTTAACCTTAGGTACGAACCCATTCCATGGTATCACAGAACCTTCATGCTATTGTTAGAAGTGGTACTATGTTAATGGTAGAGCTTTCCTATACATGGGTGTCCTAGTTAGCTCCCTTTTGCATTTGGTACCCATGCTGTGAGTCCTCTCTTAGTTCTGGGAGTCCCTTTTAGTCTCGCCATGACTTTGAGCAAGAGTTTCATACTCCTCTTGACCTTTATGCTGGCCATTTACCTAGGACTCCCTTGTATATGTCAAGTTGTAATTACATTATCATGAGTTTTTGTTGCCTTATTGAGCCTTATGTCGGCTTCCTTGACTTTGATTATTAGCCATATATCTTGAGCTTGTCTCATGTCTAGCCAAGAAGAGCCGTTATATATATCTTTTGTAACTTGATTCCCCATTTTTTACCGGGAGGGGACTTTCCCCCGAGTGTCTTTATCGTCCACATGTTTCCTTGCATTGAGCATAGGTATGTTCCACTACTTGGAACTAGTTTTTTTTTCCTTTGACACTCATCTCCTCCTAGATTTGTAACTATAAAGCACTTTTATTCTTTTTCAAGATTTTCAAAATATCTGAAAAAGTCCCAAAAAAAAACAAAAAACAAAAAGCCGGACAGGAAAATATGTTATCTTTGGCAACAATCGAGTCATGTCGCCTTCGAATAGAGCACTGTATATCACATCCATTGGTTGGGTTAGTAGTTTTACTTTAGGATATGTACTCGTATCTCTAAGTTTACCTCCATCGACTAGTTAAGCTTCCAGTCCCTATGGAGCCTCTGTCGATGCCTCATGTGTCGCAGAGATGTCCCAGTTTTTTAGTCTATGCTACCTACATTCAGTCACCATTCACATTTATGCTCTTTCTCGAAGGAAGTTGAAGCCTGAGTCGGCCATTTCTCGGTTTTCTTGACTTTGCATGTCTGCCATTCCCGGTAATATTACTGGTTCATGCACATTATGATCGAGTCTTTCCACATTATACAGCTTTGGTGAGTACCTCGTGTTGGATGATGGGGGATTCCTTAATGCCCTCCTTCCAACGTATTTCATCCCATCGACTTCAGATAATTTACTCTAGGATAGGAGTCTAGAGTCATTTTGAGTGCCTTGAGACTTGCAGTCATTAGTGGTAGGTTCTCTCGCCATCGACATTTTTGGGAATACATCAATGCCCCCTGATCAATGGATTTTTTCAAGTGTTAGACCTCAACACATTTATTCACACTTGTTAGTTTGCACTCTAGTACCTTGATTCCCATTTTCATTATCGGTGGGTGATCTCGTGTCTGTTAACGATATACATCAATGACTAGTAATCAGACGATGGACTACTATGTTCGACATCGACACCTCTATTCACATAATAAGACATGTACTCATAGTGGATTGTGTAGAAGACCTTCCATATTGGTGGCATTTCATATATGCTACCTCCTTGATCGTGCCAGTGTTCATGATATTTCATCTCTCGTGACTTGATTCCAGTGTATGGCAGATATCTTCAGCCATTATGGAGATCTTGATCCATTGTATATCTTCAGATTTCATGGAGATCATGATCCTTTGTATATCTTCATCATGGAGATTCTGATATATCTATATTGTACATGGCAATGACCACACATGTCATATTTTGCATCATGCCTATTCATGGCCATTGTACTTTTATGTATCTGGGACTGCTGTATGTACTTGCAGTCATGTGTAGAGTTTGATTATTGTATTATACTATTGGATTGATGGTTCTCCCACCTAGTTCTTTATCACTCCACTTCTGGGATGGACTTATAATGTATTTCAGCCATCATATCACCCCTCTTCCCTCACAAATTAGGGGGCATCTGTTACAACTGATTTTACCACACATGGTGGATCACACATTTATGGCCTTCCTTGTCCCTCTGCAGACTCTTTGGACCCCATTGACCATTTTTGTACCTTTGATGTTTCCAAGATCATCCCTAAAAACACTTATTATTTTCCATATGCAACTTTTAAACCCATTCTCGCGTATATACGTGGATATGACCCTTAAACCCATGTACATCAAGATGTGTGCAAAAGGCCAAATAGTTTTGGAGTTTTCCTTGATGTGGATCTGAGTCACTTATATCTTAGCCTTCCATATGCCTGGAGATCGCTCAGATTTGACCTTCCATTACCCCATTGAAGCACTATATAAGAAACCCTTTGGATACATTGAAGGAGAGGAATTGAAGAGCAAGAAAACTATAGTACATTGTTGCTGGATCTTATACTTAAGTATGCATCCCTTTGTCCCTTGGAGCACTTTGTGTTCTTCCCAAGATTTCCTTTGCTTGTGAGCTTGCTATAGAGAAATGGAGGATTGAAGTGGTGGAGGCCCAGGTGGAGGACTCAATTTCTCTGTTTCACGGACATGCCAAAAGAGGCTGTCATTCTTGTAATCTCTGATTTATATTAATAGAAATATCTTTTCCTGTCCAATGATGTGCATTTAAATGAGTATTGAATCCATGGATTCTTTCAATTTCTTATACATTAGTGATTATATATGCTAGAGTAGTTCTAACACCATTATATAGCATGCTTTTCTTGTTTGTTGATTGTTGAGAGTGCAAATTGTTAACACAAGCGAGATTGGAAAAGCTCAACGGGGATCTACATCAACCATCTGGAATAAGGTATGTCTCGAGATAATTTAGTGTTAGATGTTTAATTTCTCTTGCATATTGGGAAGGGATTGATTTCTACGGTTACTCTGTCTTTTGTGGTACCCCAAGCCATAGGAAGCTTTCTCCGTAACAAAATTCGTATCTTGGAGCTCTAGGGGCACTTTCGAGAGTTTTGGGATTTGCTACCCTGCCCATATGGTCAATCCCTCTTTTGAATGTCCGCTTGAGCATTGATTATATTGAGGTGACCTTAATTACCTTACCTAGGTTATTGAGGGGGTACTTCACAGAGGTTATTCTACGGGTGTCCTGGCTAGGTAGGGCTCAGACAGCACAGTCACTATATGCATTGAAGCTGAGGGCCACTATAATTGGTTACATACCTCCGCTTGTAGTTTATTGGAGTTTCGAGCCTCTCCTAGGCGAGAAATACCTGCTGCATTTGGGAGCTCACATATCCTCCCCTTAGTTTGCTTGTATTTTGGTTGTATATTTTCTTAGGAGTGTGTTATTTGTGTGCTAGTTGGCCCTTGGAATCACGGTTACTTGAGTATATTTATGCTCTCTTCAGTTTGGGTCCTTTTATATTCGGCATGCCTAGTATCCTATCGCCCGTCCTTGGTCCTAGTATGGACCCTGGTGTCGGACTTGGGGCCATCACAACCCCTTACCATGCTCATAGATTTGGCAGTGGTGACATTCCTCCCTCTACTCCATTTGTGGAGGATGTTTATTCCCTTCACTTAGTCTTTACACCAGTGGTCACCCTCACAGGGGTGGTAGTGGATGCATGAACGTTGGGTCTATGCCTTTCTTTCCTTTTTATGTCCCATCGTTCACCGCATTGTTTCCTTTGGGTGTATTTGTCATGATCATTCCTCCCTATATCCTATAGTTTGGATTCTTTATTGACTATTTTGGGTTGTTTTGGACTAATATGGTTGTCATGTAGGGTCTAGTTTCTGTACACTCTCTCTGAGGTCTTGACCCGTTCATTCCGATCACATGTATTATGTCTGAATTGGCATATAGGTTAGGTTTCACATCCATTTGCATTTTGCATGAACTTATGACCGTTTCATTTTAACCTTAGGTACGAACCCATTCCATGGTATCACAGAACCTTCATGCTATTGTTAGAAGTGGTACTATGTTAATGGTAGAGCTTTCCTATACATGAGTGTCCTAGTTAGCTCCCTTTTGCATTTGGTACCCATGTTGTGAGTCCTCTCTTAGGTCCGGGAGTCCCTTTTAGTACCGCCATGACATTGATCAAGAGCTTCATACTCCTCTTGACCTTTATGCTGGCCATTTCCCTGGGACTCCCTTGTATATGTCAAGTTGTAATTGCATTATCATGAGTTTTTCTCGCCTTATTGAGCCTTATGTTGGCTTCCCTGACTTTGATTATCAACCATATAGCCCAAGCTTGTCTCATATCTAGCCAAGTAGAACCACTTTATATATCTTTTGTAGCTTGATTCCCTATTTTTTACCAAGAGGGGACTTTCCCCTGAGTGTCGTTATCCTGCACATGTTTCCTTGCATTGAGCATAGGTATGTTCCATTGCTTGCAACTAGTTTGTTTTCTGTTTGACACTTGTCTCCTCCTATATTTGTAACTATAAATCACTTTTATTCTTTTTCAAGATTTTCAAAATATCTAAAAAAGTCCCAAAAATAAAAATAAAAAAACCAAAAATCCGAGCAAGAAAATATGTTATCTTTGGCAGCAGTCGAGTCGTGTCACCTTTGAACATAGCACTGTATATCACATCTGTTGGTTGGGTTAGTAGTTTTACTTTAGGATTTGTACTCGTATCTCTGAGTTTACCTCCACTGACTGATTAAGCTTCCAGTTCCTATGGAGCCTCTGTCAATGCCTCATGTGTCACGGAGATGCCCCAGTTTTGTATATTGAGTCTATGCTCCCTACATTCAGCCACCATTCACATTTATGCTCTTGTTTGAAGGAAATTGAAGCTTGAGTCAGCCATTCCTTAGTTTTCTTGACTTTGCATGTTGGCCATTCCCAGTACTATTACTGGATCGTGCACATTATGATCGAGTATTTCCACATTATATAGCTTTGCTGAGTTCCTCGTGTTGGATGATGGGGGTTGCCTTAATGTCCTCCTTCCAGCAGATTTTGTCCCATCGAATTTAGATCATTTATTCTGGGATAGGAGTCTATAGTCATTTTGAGTGCCTTGAGACTTGCAGTCATTAGTGGTAGGTTCTCTCGCCGTCGATAGTTTTGGGAATACATCAATGTCCCCTGATCGATGGATTCTTTCAAGTGTTCGACCTCAACACATTTATTCAAACTTGTTATTTTTCACTCTAGTACCTTGATTCCCATTTTCATTATTGGTGGGTGATCTCGCGTCTATTAATGGTATACATCAATAACCGGTAATCAGACGATGGAATACTATGTTCGACCTCGACACCTCTATTCGCATAGTAGGACATGTACTCATATCAAATTGTGTAGAAGACCTTCCAGATTGGTGGCATTTCATATATGCTACCTCCTTGATCATGCCAGTGTTCATGAGATTTGAGCTCTCGTGACTTGATTCCAGTGTATGACAGATATTTTCAGCCATTCTGGAGTTCATGATCCTTTGTATATATTCATCATGGAGATTCTTATCTATCTATATTGTATGTGGCGATGACCACACATGTCATATTTTGTATCATGCCTATTCATGGCCATTGTACTCTTATGTATCTGGGACTGTTGTATGTACTTGCAGTCATGTGCAGAGTTTGATTATTGTATTATACTCTTGGATGGTTGGTTCTACCACCTGGTTCTTCATCACTCCACATCTGGGATGGAATTATAATGTATTTTGGCCATCGTATCACCCCTCTACCCTGACACATTAGGGGGCATCTGTTACAACTGATTTTACCACACATGGTGAATCACACATTTATGGCCTTCCCTGTCCCTCTATAGACTCTTTGGACCCCATGGACCATTTTTGTACCTTTGATGTTTCCAAGATCATCCCTAAAAACACTTGTTATTTTCCATACGTGACTTTTAAACCCATTCTCGCGTATATACGCGGATATGACCCTCAAACCTGTGTACATCGGGATGTGTGCAAAAGGCCAAATAGTTTTGGATTTTTACTTGATGTGAATCCAAGTCACTTGTCTCTTGGCCTTCCATATGCCTTGAGATCACTTATATTTGACCTTCCATTACCCCATTGAAGCACTATATACGGAACCCTTTGGATACATTGAAAGGACGAGAATTGAAGAGCAAGAAAACTATAGTCCATTATTGCCGAAGCTTATACCTGAGTCTACATCCCTTTTTCCTTTGGATATCTTTGTGTTCTTCCCAAGATTTCCTTTACTTCTGAGCTTTCTATCGAGAGATGGAGGATTGAAGTGGTGGAGGCCTAGGTGGAGGAATCAGTTTCTCCGGTTCACATATGTGCCGACAGAGGTTGTCACTATTGTAATCTCTTATTTATATTAATAGAAATATCTTTTCATGTCCAATAATGTGTATTTAAATGAATACTAAATCCATGGATGCTTTTAAATGCTTATATGTTACTGATTATATATGCTAGAGTAGGTCTAACACCATTATATAGCATGCTTGTCATGTTTGCTGAATGTTGAGAGAGCAAATTCATAATACAAGCGGGATTGGAAAATCTCAATGGGGATCTACATCAACCATCCAGAATAAGGTATGTTTCAATATACTTTAGTGTTAGATTTTTTATTTCTCTTGCTTATGGGAAAGGATTGATTTCTTCGGTTACTCTGTCTATTGTGGTACCCCAAGCCATAGGAAGTTTTCTCCATAACACCTGCATATTCAATTGCATAAACAAAATATTTGATGTTGATCATTGCAAATGAGCATTTTTCCATGTTCAGATATAGTCAATGTTGCTGGAGAGTGTCAAAAACTTGTCGAAGTTGTTTGACATGTTCTTCCCATGATCGATTGAAAATCAAGATATCATCGAGATATACAATGACACATTTACCAATGAAAGGTCGTAGAAGGTCATCCATATATCTCATGAAGGTCGCAGGTGCATTGGTTAAGCCGAAAGGAATGACTAACCATTCAAACAATCCTTCCTTGGTTTTGAAATTTGTTTTCCATACATCAGTGGACTCGATTGGAATCTGGCGGTATCCCAACTTGAGGGCAAGTCTCATAAAGAACTTAGAACCTTTCAAATTTTCAATGAGTTTATCAATCCGTGGAAGAGGGTATTTGTTATTCACTGAAATTTTGTTGAGAGCCCGATAGTCGATGCACATGCGCCAAGTCCCATATTTTTTTGGAACTAATACAACTGGACTTCCACAAGGAGAGGAACTAGCGCACATATGACCCTTTTCGATCAAATCCTAGATTTGTCTACGAATCTATTCATTTTCGAGAATGTATCTTCTTTAAATAGATAATTAGGTAATGAATAACTAGGAACAAGTTCAATGGAGTATTTTACCTGAAAATGTAGAGGTTCTCCATCGGATGCTTTATATATGTTTTGGTATTCTTCAATAATGTTGTCCAGAGCTGCATCAGTTGGTGACTCAACTCGTTACTACAGTCTTCCTAGAATGTTGAGGCTTTATCATGATTAATGGAAAATTTTGAGCATGATTGATGAGCTTCTCTGTTTTTTTGGAAGATATGATAGCAACCATTGATGTGGGTTTTCGCTCTGGTATGCCATACCATTGATTTTGTATTTTGACAATCACCTTTTGAGGTTGTGACTGATATGTATCATGTCGATCCCATATGTAGGGTTTACCAAGTAGGGCATCGACTATGAAAAGCGGTGCCACGTCACATAGTACTTCATTTTCAAAGGGCCTAATGAATTACATGAGTTTGCATTGTAGTGTAATCCTTAGTTACTACCCATCCTTCATCCAACCGATATTGTAAGGATGAGGATATGGAGTGGTGACAAGACCTATTTTATTCACATGATCTTCAAAAACAAATTTCTTATGGCTACCATTATTCACAATCAGATGTAATGGATTTTTCCTGAACCCATATCCATGTATGGAAAAGGTGCTCTAATTCCTCCTCATCAGCAATGGTTGAGGCTGTCAGGATGGTCAAGGTTGAATCGAAAAGGGTTGATGCATCTGGATCAAATTTACCAGGGTTCTTTCGAACAAGTCAGATGTCAAATTGTTTTTCAAAAATGTCTTCCAAGCATTGCATTCTGACATAACATGCCACACTAAACTATGATAATCACACCATTTCCCAGTAGGAGCTTGTTTGTTGTGATCCCTCTTGTCTTTCTGAAATTTCTTCTTTTGATTATCGGGATTTTGAATAGTTAGCTGAGAAGGGTTCTTGAACTTATCAGAGTCTTCTGGTGACTTCTTATCAGATGTTCGACCTGTTGTCTTGTTCACGAAACATGCTTTTTCTTTTCGTTTAGCTTCAAGATTGATGGAGTAATGAAATGCATCTACAAGGGTAATGATAGTCAAAAACTCCATCCCTTGCTGAATGTATGGGGATAAACCACTGACGTACTTTAATACAAGTAATTTCTCTTCTTCTTAGACACCAAGTCTAGCCATGAGTCGATAGAACTAGTCGGTGTAACTCTGTACGGACTGGTATTTCCATTTCCTTAGCTTATGCCACTTCTTATACTATTGTTCAAGATACTTGGGTGGGTATAAATAATTTTGGACATATTCGACAAATTATACCCATGTGTCTACAGGATATTCTTCTTTTTCCATCTTTGTCAATAAATTCTCCAGCAGTGTACAAAGGTTAACATCTTTAAGGACACAATGGTGATATGTTCCGCTTCAGAGAGTTGATTCACTACATAGTAATATTCTAGTTGTTGTACCCAATTGTCGATGAATTCTGCGTCAATATTGCCTTTAAGGTTCGGTATGTCCAGATTCATTGCACTTTGAAGGGCCTTATATTTTATCGGAGTAAGCTAGCATTGAGGATTCCTCAGAATTCATAGTGACTCTCATGAGAATCTCGCTGAACTAGGCAAACATTTCAGTTTGCTGTCGAGCCAGTGCTTTTTCTATGAGTTGTTATGTCTCGTCAGTTGCATGTCTATTGTCTTCTTCTTTGGCCATCTTTTTTGAAGTCGAAGGAAGTGTCTTCTTGTGTTGCTGAGCTTGCGAGTGTGTTTGAACAGGAATAAGTTAAATAACTTTGATGGAAGTGTTTATGTAACTTAATCTCTAAATAAGATCTTGCTCTGATACCAATGATCTAGGCCGTGCTCAAGTGCATGCTAAGTACAATAGTTGACTGAATGATTCAAGTACTATTATGGCAGAATAATATAAGAAGAATCAACAAAGTAGGAAACACTCTAGGTCGACAAGTAATATACACACAGACAATATGCAAGAATTTGAACCAATTTATTACTTATGCTCCATGAAATATGGAGGAATCAGGTTTCTATTGATTATAAAGATGTATATATTACATTAGTGTACATGCTTAGACAGGATACTGAGATTCTTGGGTGACTACCCTCTATGTTCAATTACAAAAGAATTTATAATGGTTCAGAAGTTCAACCATCGCAGAGCATGTTGGTGTGTTTCATGTCGAGGAAAACCTTCCGAATAAACATAACGAGGTAGACCTATCAAAGGAGAACCTGTCGGATTAAAATTTTGAGGAAGACTTGTCAAAGGTGAACCTGTCGACTTCTGGTTGGATCATTCCATATCTTCATCGTTCCTCCTTGCGACAAAATTCTTTATCATCATCATCAATGTTCCTCCTTGTGAGGATGGATCTATATCATCCATGTTCCTCCTTGCGAGGAAAGTATTTTTGGACTACACAAATATTGTCATAGAAGTATTCAAACTTTACCTAAGATATATATTTGGTTAGCACATCAATAACTTTCTCATCGATACTCACATACTAGAGTTTTAGAGCTCCCTTCTCTACCATATCCCTTATGTAAAAATATCGGATTTCTATGTGCTTTTATTTATCATGGAACATATGATTCTCTTTCATCTTTATAAAAATATGGTTGTCAGATAGAATCACTATGGTATCCAACTCCATTTCAAATAGACCCGACATCATCTTTCGAATCCATATCGCTTCACAACTAGTGGAGTAAGCTGCTATGTACTCTGCTTCATCCATGCTGAGAGAAACACTATACCGTTTCTTGATAAACCATGAGTTCATGGTGGATCCTAGACAATAAAATCCACCTGAATTGAACAATAATGATATCTATTCTAGAATCTAAAATATTAACATGGTGTCAGAGCTATCCTAAATAGGACAACTTTCACAAGGTGAAAGTATCTCTCCTCCCTCTCTGAAAGAAATTAGGCTTTCTGCAAAAGTTGGAGTTTTGAATATATGCTTGCATAGAAAGTTGTTCCTCACTGGATTGCATCTATTGAGCCCAGGATTGAATTTTTTGGGTGGTTTAAGCTCTGTGAAATCCAAACCCTAGTTTGGCCCTGAACCAGAAAACTGTAGAAAACTAGAACCATAAATTCTGCAGAGCTACAAATTTGCAAGTAGGATTTGAAGGGTGACGATTTGGGATCTCTAGAAATCAACTGGGCCAACCAAATTTCCTCAATCAATAAAATATATTGGTAAGTTCAGCCTCCTATTTTGATAAAATTCATTTTTTAGTGACCTACTGGACAAGATGGCCCCTAGCACTAAGCTTGAGGACAAATTGGAAGGCATAGAAAAATTCATGGCTTGGAAGTATAGGATTGGTCTCATTTTGAAAGAGAATGGTATTGAGAAGTACATCGAGGATGAGATTGCAGAACATAAAGAAGATGAAGCTAAAGAGAAGCATGAACAAGACATAATCAAGGCAATTAGGATCATTGTTGATTCTATTAAGGACCACTTGATCCCTCAAGTGTCATCTCAGAAGACAGCAAAGAAAATGTATGATGCACTTTCCAGAATGTATGAGGGAAGGAACATCAACAAAAAGATGAATCTGAGAGCTTAAATGAATGGGCATCAAGATGAGCAAGGGAGATTCTATTCAAAATTACTTCACAAGGGTCTCTAAATTCAAATAAAAACTAAGTTCTATTAGAGACACCCTTGATGAGGATGAACCAATTATGACTTCTCTCAATGGTCTCACTAGAACTTGGGACTCATTCATTCAGATTCTATGTGCCAGAAAAGAGAGTATGAAGTTTGACATAGTATGGGAAGATTGCATACAAGAAGAAGCTAGAGTATCCAATAGAGAAGCTCTACTTAGAGAAGATGATTAGGCTCTAGCCACCCATACTAAAGGAAGAAAATAATCAAACTTCAAGAAGAGTAATTATAAATCTTCAAAGAAGAAATTTCAGAAGAAAAAGAAGGATTACTCAAAGTATCAATGTTAGAACTTTCATAAGATAGGACATATTGCTAGAAAATTTCCATCACGAAAGAATAAGAACAACAACAAGATACATCATGCTCATCTAGTTGAAGATGAGGATGAATAAGAAGAAAGACCTTGAAAGAAAACTAGAGGTGAATTTGTAGAAGAATATGTGTTATTCTCTGCACTCTCTAGGTATATAACACCTGGAGAAGATACATGGATTATTGATAGTGGTGCCTTAAAGCACATGACAAGGAAGAAGCAAAATTTGTCAAGACTTGAAGAGAAGAACTCTCACCAGAAGGTATAATTACGAGATGACTATCAATATCCCATCAAAGGTATTGGTGAATCAAGCTACAATATTGATTTCGGGACTTCCATGAAGATTAAGGAAGTACTATATGTACCAGGTTTGTAAAGAGAACCTACTTTCCATATATACTCTAGATAAGAAAGCATATAGAGTTGCTTTTATAGATGGACAAGTACTTATGTGGTCCAAAGAAAAGACACTTGGAGATGCTGTGGTCATTGGAGAAGAAGAAGGAGGACAATACAAGCTCAAAGGATATACAAAGACATCCCTTGTCCATGAGACTACCAACTCAACTGAACTGTGGCATAGGAGACTTTCTCACCTAAAATACAAAGCATTGGCCTATGTGAGCAAGGTGGTAATAGGGTTACTAGATCTAAAGATCGATCATGAGGGAACTTACAAAGGATTTGCAAGAGGAAAGAACATCAAGACTCCCTTTTTGAAAAGTGAAACAAATACCAAAGGTACGTTCGAACTAATTCATTCTAATGTATGCGGTCCTATTCCTTCCATATCCTTAAGTGGATATGAGTACTATGTCACATTTATTGATGATCATTCAAGAAAGACTTGGATATACTTCTTGAAGAATAAGATTTAAGTGTTCAAGAAATTCAAGGAATTCAAAGCCTTGATAGAGAACCACTCAGAGAAAAGAATCAAGACAATGAGATCAGATAATGGTGGAGAATACACTTCAAAGGAATTTGAAGCATTCTGTAAGGAGTCAAGAATCAAGAGGGGACTAAACACTCCCTATAATCCCCAACAAAATGGTGTTGCGGAAAGAGAATAGAGCTATCATGGAAGTAGTAAAGACCATGATTCATGACCAAGACCTCCCTATGCACCTATGGGCTGAAGCAACAAGAACAACCGTATATGTGCAGAATAGATCATCTCACATTGTTCAAGACTCCTGGAGAAATGTATATAGGATAGAAACCTGAAGTAAGCCATATCAAGATATTTGGGTGCCTAGTATATGTACATATTCCAAAAGAGAAGAGAACCAAATTGGATCCTTCTGGAAATAAGGGAATATTTGTTGGATATTGTGAAGTCTCCAAATCCTTCAGGATATACATCTCAAGATTCCATCATATCGAGATTAGCATGGATGTAACATTTGATGAAGAGATGACTCTTAATAAATATAGAAGATGTCATCTTGAAGAAGTACATGAAGAGGATGTACCTCCTAGAATAGTAGATGTTGAAACCTATCCTGAAATAGTAGCATCTAAAGATCGTGGCATGCTAGAACCTCAGGAGCCCCCTACTATGGATATATCTCAGAAGAGAAAAGTTTCTTGGGTAAGAGAAATCATACATGAAGTAGAAATATATGGAGCTCCAGAAGGCTCCAAAAGTACCAAAAAAAGATCAAATCCATATTCCAGTTATGTAGCTTTGATGTGTGACCTTGTAGATCAAGAACCCACCAGCTATGAGGAATCTTCACAAAAGCAAGAATGGGTTGAAGCAATGACGAAATAATACTAGTCAATCATGAAGAATGATATTTGGGATATAGTTCCCAAACTAGAAAACAAGAGTGTGGTATATTCTAAATGGATCTACGAGATAAAACATGTTGCTGATGAAAGTATTGAAAAGTACAAATCAATATTTGTGGCTAGAGGATTCTCTCAGAAAGAGGGGATCGATTATGAAGAGACATTTTCTCTGGTAGCAAGGTACACTTCCATCAGAACCATCATGGGACTTTCCTCTATGATGAAATGGGAATTAAACCAGATGGATGTAAAGAAAACCTTCCTTAATGGTGTGATTGAGGAAGAGGTTTACATCAAACAACCACAAGGATTTGAAGTCGAAAATAGACTGACTCCTGTATGCAAGTTGAAAAAGGATTTGTATGGATTGAAGCAAGCTCCTAGAGATTGGTATGGTAGAATTGATAGATTCTTGAGAAGCTTGGGCTTCACCAAGAGTAAAGTTGATCCTAAAATTTATATGAATATTATGGATGATGAACCTGTCATACTATTACTGTATGTGGATGATAAATTCTTGACTAAATGAGAAAAATATCACAAGTTGCAAGTTGAAGAATTCGAGATGAAAGATATTGGATTGATGCATTATTTCCTAGGGCTGGAAGTGTGGCATAGCCTAGAAGGAATCTTTTTGAATTAGGGAAAGTATATAGTAGAAATATTGAAAAGATTTGATATGTTGGATTGTAAGTCCATGGCCACACCCATGGACACCAACCTGAATTTGTTGTCTAACGAGGAATCAAAATTAGTGGACATGACTCAGTACATACAAATTATTGGGTCATTAATGTATTTGAAGAACAAAAGGGTATAGATATTCTTTACTGTGAACACCTTGAGTTAGTATCTAGTCAAACCTAGATGGGTTAACCTAATAGCTTCAAATCATGTGAGAAGATACCTAAAAGGTGCAATAGATTTGGGACTCTACTATGGGAGATATCATGACTACAAATTGTATGGATATACGGATTCATATTGGGAAGCAAGTGCTATAGATAGGAAGGAAACCTCATGTAGATTTTATTGTCTGGGATCTGCCATGATCTCATGGTTTAGTAGGAAACAGTCTAGTGTTTCTCTCAGTATAGCTGAATAAGAGTACATTGGAGATTGCTCCGCTTGTGGTGAAGCAATATGGCTTCGGAAGCTAATGTCATGATTATTTGACATGGAGTTGGAAACCATAGTAATTCTCTGTGAAAACCATAGTTGTATAAAGATGACAGAGAATCCGGTGTTCCATGAAAAATCAAAGCACATAGGAATACAATATTTTTAGATAAGGGATATGGTACAAAAGGGAGTTATCAAGCTCCGGTATGTGAGTGCCGATGAGAAAGTTGCTGATGTACTGACCAAGCCTCTATCTTGAGTAAATTTTGAATATTTCCGTGACAAGATTAGTGTAGTTCAAGGAGACCTTCCTTGCAAAGAGGAGCTTTGACGGAACTACAGATGATGAAGATGTGGACCTTCTTCGGAAAGGAAGACTCATCATGCAAAGACATGAAACCTCCTCAGACAAAGGGGGATTAGTTTGATAATATGTAACTTCTGAGGAAAGGGGGAGTAACGATGAGGCTAACATCGATGATGGATGACTATGATAGTGAAGGTCTAGAATTTACTTGTGGACGATATTATCCTCTCTTGAGGATGGCATGTATAACACTCTGTGCATGAGAATGGTCCTTACTGAGGATGGCCCTGTATATGTTACTCTCGTATGGAGAGTACCCACATTAAGTTGTGGATACCATAGAATAACACTCACTCAGGAGAAGTACTAACCTCAATGGTAAGGATGCTCTATGATGATTCCTCATGAATGACAGGACTGACATTTTGTATGCAGTCGAGTCTAGACAATACTCTTGTATGGAGAGTATGCCTACATTCATATGTAGATACCATAGAATAACACTCCCTTGGGAGTTGTCCTATCCTTAGTGGTATGGATTCTCTATGATGAGCCCTCATAGATGTCGTAGTATAACACTAACTTGGGAGTGGTCCTAACCTCAGTGGTATGGATGTTCTATGATGGGATGACATTTTCTATGTGGTCGAGATATGCTCTACATATAATACTCTTTCTTGGAAGAGTATGCCTACACGTAAGTGTAGATACCATAGTATAAAAATAACTTGGGAGTTGTCCTAACCTCAGTGGTATGGATGGTCTAGAATGAGTCCTCATAGATAATAGGGCCTGCACTGGGTGTGGTTGAGATCTACATTTAGTTGTAGACAATTCAGATGAATGATTTTATTGATCCGGATGATGGAGGATTTCATCATCCTTGAAATCACATCTAAAAGTGATAGGGATTGATCATCTCACAAAAATATCATGTGTACTATAGGTAATGAGGTGGAAAAAGGATCAAGTAGATCAAATTGTGCTTGCAAAGGATCAAGAAGATCAAATTACTATTGGAAAAAAGGATCGAAATGATTGAAGTGTTGCTGCTATGAAGGATCAAGAAGACCAGAGTCCTACTACGAAAGATTGAAGATCGAAGTGCTGCTACGAAGGATCAAGAAGATCGAAAGTGTTGCAAAGGATCGAAGATTGAAGTACTACTACAAAGGATCAGAATATTGAAGTGATACTACAAAGGATTGAAAGATCGACATGTTGATGCCAAAGGATCAAGTGATCGTGTGATGCAGAACATGAAGACATTGAAGAATAATAGTTCTAGTTACTAATTGTGAAAACTTCCTATGACATATAGATGTATTACCTCGATGTAGTGTTAAATATATTTTCTCTTTGTTATCCTATAGTCTATGATGATGTTGTCAATACAATAACCTTCTCATTAAGGGGGAGTGTTGAAATATTGTAACTTCAAAGGATATTCTAAATGTATTTTACTGATGTAACCCAAGGGAGAATCTATTATTCCTCCAGCGGGGTGTTACTATTGTATTTGGTCATCATAGAGTATTGAGGTAAATCCTCCATTGTAAGTTGGGTCATTAGTATGCTAATGAATAATATAATATACTGTTTTGAGTCTTCCTAGGTGAAGTCATCCTAGAGAGTTTAATGGGGCCAACTTGTCTAGGGTAAGACTCAGTTATCTCAATGTGTATAAATAGGACGATTGTGATTATTATTTGAAAACTAACTCACTCACGCGAGTAGCGTATAGAAGAGAGAGAGAGAGAGAGAGAGAGAGAGAGAGAGAGAGAGAGAGAGAGAGAGAGAGAACATAAGGAGGAGAATGCATGTTTTTGGGGTTGTATCTTATACATCTTATATGGATGAATTTTTGGCTAAGTTTTCTTACACTTGAGGGTTTCCCAGGATAAATATTATGTCTATCTTGTGATTGTGTTTCTTTCAGTGTTTCTTCATATGCTATTGTTGTGAATTTGAATTGAACACTAATGATCTAGTCTAGCATATGAAATCTTAACATTCTTCTTGCAATCTATAATTTGTTTCTCATTTCTTGTCATTAATAGATCATCCACATACAATAATAATATGATAGGTTAATCATCCATAACCTTCATGTAAAGGTTAGGGTCAACTTTACTTTTGGTAAATCCCAATCTTGTCAATAATCTATTTATTCTTCCATACAAATCTCTAGGATCTTTCTTTAGTCCATACATATCCCTTTTCAACTTACATACATGAGTCACTATGCCTTCAACTTCAAATCCTTGTGGTTGTTCGATGTATACTTCTTCCTCAATCACATCATTCAGGAAGGTTGTATTTACATCCATTTAGTGTAGATACCACTTCAACATGGAAGCAAGTTCCATGATGGTTATGATGGAAGTTTACATTTCTACTGGATCAAATGTATATTCATAATAAATTCCCTGTTTCTGAGAGAATCCTCTGGCCACAAATCTTGCCTTTTATTTTTCAATACTTCCATAAACAACATGTTTTATCTTCTAGATCCACTTTGAAGATACCACACTCTTGTTTTCTGGTTTGGTTACTATATCCCAAACATCATTCTTCATTATTGTCTGGTATTCTTCCATCATTGCTTGCACCCATTCTTTCTTCTATACAACTTCCTCGTAGCTGGTGGGTTCTTGATCTACAATATCACACATCAAATCTACATAACTGGAGAATGACTTTGATCTCTTGCTTGTTCTTGTGGATCCTTCTAGATATCCATACTTCTTTGCTTCTTGTATGATTTCTATTACCCAAGTAGGTTTTCTCTTTCGAGATATATCCATAGTAGAGGGTTCCTGAGGTTCTATCATATCTTGATCTGTTGATGCTGCTATTTAAGGAGAGGGTTCAGCTTCTACCTTTCTGGGAGGTACATCCTATTCATGTACTTCTTCAAGTTCACACCTTCTTGATTTCTTAAGAGCTATTTCTTTGTCAAATGTTACATCCCTCCTAATATCTATATGATGGAATCCTGAAATGTAGATCCTGAAGGATTTGGATACTTCACAGTATCCAATACAAATTCCCTTCTTTCCAAAAGGATCCAACTTGTTTCTCTTCTCTTTCATAATATGAACATATAATTGACAACCAAATATCTGGAGATGGCTCACTTCAGGTTTCTTTCCTATATACATTTCTTCAGTAGTATTGAATCCAAGATCAATGTGAGATAATCTATTCTGTACATACACAATTTTTCTTGCTGCTTCATCCCACAAATTCATGGTAATTTATTGGTCATGACTCATTGTCTTCACTGCTTCCATAATGGTTCTATTCTTTCTTTCTGCAACACCATTATGTTGGGGATTGTAGGGAGTGTTTAGTTCCCTGTTGATTCAAGATTCTTTGTAGAATGCTTCCAATTATTTTGAAGTATATTCTCCACCATTATCTAATCTGAGTGTCTTGATTCTTATTTTTGAATGGTTCTCTATCAAGGATTTGAATTCCTTGAATTTATTGAACACTTCACTCTTTGTGTTCAAGAAGTATATACATGTCTTTCTTAAATAGTCATCAATGAATGTGACATAATATTCATATCCACTTAAATATATCGAGGGCATAGGACCACATACATCAGAATTATTTAATTCCAACGTACCTTTAGTCTTTGTTTCACTTTTCGGAAATAGATTCTTGATTTTATTACCTCTTGCACATCCTTTGCAAGTACCTTCATGATCAATCTTAAAATCTAGTAAACCTGTTACCACATTGCTCACATAGTTTGGTTCTTTGTAGTTAATGTGAGAAATCCTTCTATGCCATAGTTCACCTAATCTATTTGTCTCATGGACAATTAGGGTTGTTTCTGGATGTCCCTTGAGTTTGAACAGTCCTCCTTCTTCTTCACCAATGACCACAACATCTTCAATTGACTTTCCTTTGGTCCACATGAGTACTTGTCCATCTATAAAAGTAACTCTATATCCTTTCTTATGTAGTACTGAGATGGAAAGTAGGTTCTTTTTCAAACTTGGTACATAAAGTACTTCCTTCATCTTCATGGAGGTTCCATAGTCAAGCTTGTATCTTGATTCACCAATTCCTTTGATGGGATATTGATAGTCATCTCCTAATGATACTTTCTGAGGAGATTTATTTTCTTTAAGTCTTGACATATTTTTCTTCTTCCCTGTCATGTGCTTTGAATCACCACTATCAATAAGCCATGTATCTTATCCAGGTATTACAGAACCAGAGAGCGCATAGAATAGTACATATTCTTCTACTTTTTTTTTTCTAGTCTCTTTCGAGCTATTTCTTCTTCTTCATCATCCTCATCTTCAGCAAGATGAGAAATATGTCTTTCGTTGTTGTTCTTCTTCAATGGACACTCTCTGGGAAGGTGTCCTATATTATGACAGTTGTAACATTGATATTTGGAGTAGTCTTTCTTCTAACTATTTTCTCTTTTCCTTTGAAACTTCTTTATAGGTCTATACTCCTTGTGACTATCCTTCTTGAATTTTGATTGTCTTATTCTTCTATTATGGGTGGCTAGAGCTTGATAATTTTCTTTAAGTATAGCTTCTCTGTTAGCTACTCTAGCTTCTTCTTAGATGCAATATTCCCATACAATGTCAAACTTCATACTTTATTTTCTGGCACACATAGTTTGTATGAATGACTCCCAGGGTCTAGTGAGACCATTGAGACTAGTCATAACTAGTTCATGTTCATCAAGGTAGTCTCCAATGGCATCTAGTTGTTCCTTAAACTTGGAGACCCTTATGAAGTAATCTTGAATGGAATCTCCTTTACTCATATTGGTACTCTTCAGTTGAGCTCTCAAATTCATGTTTCTGTTGATTTTCCATCCCTCATACATTATGGAAAGGGAATCATACATTTTATTTTTTTTCTCTTTAGATGACACTTGAGGGATCAAGTGATCGTTGGTAGAATCAACAATGATCCTCATTTCCTTGATTAGGTCCTTCAGGTGCTTCTCCTTAGCTTCATCTTCTTCTGGTTCAGGAACTTCATCCTTGATGTATTTGTCAAGATAATTCTCTCTAAGAATGACAACAATCCTATACTTGCATGCTCATAATTTTTCTATTCTTTCCAACTTTTCCTCAAGCTTGGTGCTTAGGGCCATCTTATCCAAGAGGTCACTAAAAATTGAAATTTCTCAAAATGAAAATATGACCTTACTAGGAATTCCCTTAACTTAGGCGAGTTGGTTGGTCCACTTGATTTATGGAGATCCCAAATCTTCACCCTTCAAAAATTGCTTGCAATGTTTCAGTTTCTACAGATTTCTAGTTTTGTTTTTTTGCAGTTTTTTGGTTCAAGGCCAAACTAGGGTTTGGATGTCCCAGAGATTAAAAAACTCAAAAAATTCAATCTAGGGATCAATATATGCACTCTAGGGAGGAACTAATTTCTATGCAAGTAGATATTCAAAATCCCTAATTTTGCAGAAACCCTAATTTCTTGTCGGAGGGAGAGGAGAGAGAGTTTCACCTTGTGAAAGTTGTTCTATTGAGTCTAGCTCTGATACCATATGAAGCTTTCATATTCTTAGCTAGATATAATTAGTTTTTAATCCAAATTCAAAACAGTATCATATGCAGAATCACTGGAAGAAACATAATCACAAGATATATAGAGATTTATCCTAGGAAACCCTCAAGGGGAAGAAAACCCAACAAAAATTCCTCTGTATAAGATGCATAAAATAAAACCCCAAAACAGGTAATCCTCCTCCTTGATCATATTTATCTCTCTCTCTCTCTCTCTCTCCTATGCACAATACATAAGTGTGAGTATGTGTTCAAATGAGGACCTCAACTCATCTATTTATACTCTTTTTGTCACTTGACATTTAACCTAACAAGTCGGCCCCACTAAACTAACTAGGTCGAATTCACCTAGGAAATATCAAAATGGTCTTATATTATATTCATTAGGGTACTATTGACTCGAATTACAATGGAGGCTTTACCTTGTAACTCTATGATGATCAACTACAATAGTAACATCCCAATGGAGGAATAAGACATCTCCCTTGGGGTACATCAGTAATATACATTGAGAATATTCTTTGAAGTTACAATATTTCAACATCAGGAACTTGTAAATAAAGGGATTTTGAACACTATGAATCTAAAATGTGGTGAAATGTCTTGGTTGGTTGACGTTGTAATTGTTTAAGTAAAAAAATAAATGGTCTCTAAACTATTGCGAGCCAGGACATGCCACTGGATTAGTTGGCTTCAACGGGGCTCTCTCAAAGGCCTTTTACGATTTCCCATGGGCGAACGCTTCAAAATTTAAAGGCTTTAAATATTTGTCACCTCGATCACTAAAACTTTGAGACTTCAAAGATTTTTCAACAATATTTTCAGTCTCCACGGATTTTTCCTTGTTTTCACCTAAAATTTCTATAGTGAAGGGTAGTGCAAGCCGCTTACAGGTATCCTCCTGCGAAAAATCATCAGCTTTACCATAAGAAATTGAAATGGAAATTGTTTTCCCAAATAATTTAAAGCTCACGGGACTGCCAACCAAGCTTAAATATGCTAATTGCAACTTCCCAATGAAATAAACAACTTCAGGTGTCTTGCGGAGCCTAGACTCGATAGAAGGAAAAAGAGGATGTCACTTTGGGAATTGTCAACATTCCCTAGAATTGGTTAAAATGGATAAGGTTTATTGTTCTCTATAATAATAGGTGAATTGAATAATCAATCCATCTATCCATTTAGTTTATTAGTTTTTCTATCTGTCCACGACACCACAAATAATGGTAAGTTCTGCAGACTCCAACAAATATTGAGTGATTTGCATAAAGATAACTCACTCCACATTATGAAATAGGTCGGCCTCACCCCCTGCATATGCATAAATATTAAAGGTGGTTAAATATATGTTGGCTATATTTTTTGTCCTATGGACAACAAGGAGAAATAGTCCACACAAAGTGCTTAAAACATCCCTTGGTGTGTTTGGGATGACTAAATCTCGTGGCAACAAAGGCCCCGCTGCCTTATGAGTTTGATCTCAAAATACAGTCTCATGATTTAGTGATAGAAATTATTAAAATGAAATAAGGATCTCAAAAATGTAATCTAACTAACATGACTAGTCTAAGATGAAAATTTCAATAGTTGGAAAACATACAGATTTAACAGCTATTAAAACACACAGGTTTTAACAACAACTAAATTGTATCTTTCACTATTGAAATTTTCATCTTAGATTAGTCATGTTAGTTAGATTACATTTTTGAGATCTTTATTTCATTTTAAGAATTTCTATCACTAAATCGTGAGACTCTCTTTTGAGAGCAAACTCATAAGGCGGCAGGGCCTTTGTTCCCGTGAGATTTAGTCATCCCAAACACACCGAGAGCTATTTTAAGCGCTTTGTGTGGACTATTTCTCCTTGTTGGCCATAGGACAGAAAATTCGGCCAACAAATGGCGCTAGAAGGAGGGTCGATTGACAAGTAAGCCCTTTTGAGCTATTTCTTTTTAAATTTTGATCTATTTTAAAATGGCTCCTATTACTGTTTTAGAAAATGCTTTTATTATGCCTGGGCCTACTGGAGGTATTTCTGAAAGTGCAGTAAATCTCTTGGAAAGGTTAAGTTTTGATGGAGAAGGTAAAATGACTGATTTTAAACATCTCACTGAATTTATATTTATTTGTAACCATGATCGTATAGTTTGTGAGAGCAAGATTTGCAGGCTTTTTAATGTCACTTTAAAAAGAAGAATCTGAGGCTGGTTCAAAATGTTACCAACTAAATCCATTCATTCATGGAAACATTTCATGGAGTTGTTTATTGGTGCGCATGAGGATTATAATTATCAAGATTTGAGGTATGAGATCGAAAATCTCCACAAACAAGAAAGTGAATCTACTAGTACTTTATTTTCTAGATTTATGTCAATTCATTTTAGATTCCATGAGAAAGATCAACTTTCTGCAGAAGAAATAACAATTTTTTTTTATATCTTGATTCTCATGATCAAGTAAATAATGATAAACTTCAAATTGACGATATGCATGTTGATGATTACATTACTTCATCGGTTAATATTGATTCAAGGTCTAATATTATTGGTTCAAATTCTGACACTAAAATTGTTGAACATCAACAAATCCTAGGATCTTCTATTATACAATTTCAGGAACAAAAGAATTTGAATTTGACACTTATATTAAAAAATCATTCTCTTGTTCAAACAATTGTAGTCGAAAAGGAATCAATGATTTCAGAACCTAAAACTGAATCTTTAAATGATAGCTGCATAAATCATGATTTTGCATTTTCTTCTTCTCAAATTGAGAAAAATCCTCTCATTTGTTCACAAAATATATCAACAAATCAGAATATGCACAATGATTTTTCTTTTGAATCAGTTAATCAAGATTGTCCTATGAAAAGGGGAACATCTAATTTTCCACCTTTGGAAAGTTATCATGCTGTATATCCAGATCTATTTACTGATTATAGTTCATGTCCAGATACAAATATGCAAACAAATTCTCCATTATGGTCAGTCCCTATCTTAATGCGAAATTATTTGTTGTACAAGAATGGGGAAAATCTTTCTATTCAAGATATTGACGATGAAAATAATTTTATAAATATCACTCATGAATCTCATGCATATGATAATATTAAAGAAGCTAAATTAGAAGATAAAACCATTTCTCATAATCTTTTAGAGTTTGGCGATACTAATCTTTTCAATTGTAAATTAATTGAGTCATCAAAATCTCATGAATTTCAAAGGGAAAGTTCTCACTCTAAGGTAATGTCAAAATTTGATTTTCAATTTTATGATGATGGTGTTTCCTTACAAAAGATATCCTCTACTTTAGCTTCTCTTGGAACCTTTGATCATAATCTAGACATGCCACTTTTTTATTACTATTTTGATGAATTTTCTATCACACGCTCCATTGAATCTTCACAAGTTTTAGATCTCCTCCAATCTTATTTTTATGATTCAATTTATTTTTGGTTGGAAGGATCATATCTTAAAAGGTTTCCATGTCCTATTTTTCTTCCTTTTGTAGATACAAGCTCTAATTTAATACTTTCTATTTTTCGGTATGAAGCATTTCAATTCATATTACTAATATTTGACATGTTTTATTTCACAAGATTACAAATGCTTCAATGGATTCATTGGCTATTTCACTTTATTTAATTTTCATTACAATTGATTTCTTTTTGCACATAGTTAGGCTTAGGTTTAGATTAGTTTTCTTTTTTTTTACCCTTTCTCGTTTTGTTTTGAATAAATGCAGTTATAAAGATGATGCCAATTTCAAGAGGTGACACTTATCGATGCATTCAGGGATGTTTTCCTTACCTTTTACCCTCTTGCTTATAATTATATTTTTTTAAATTTTCTTTTTAAGTCATATATGTTTTAATTTTTCAGCTTAATTGAGAAATTTTTTAATACAATCTTATGATCATAAGCAAGAACTTTTAAGAAAAAAAAGAATGTTGTTGCACATCAATACCAAATTATTTTGAGTTGTAAGTGCATATGTAATTAAGATTTAGTTTAAATTTGTTTATTTTTTGTTTGTTTTCTTTTTCTTAATAATAAGAGGGCCTAACTTATTAAACATCTTGCTTATTTTTAATAAATCCTTATGTCGCAAATTATAATTTAAAGAAAAAAGAGGGAGACATAGTTTTCATCTTGTAGAAACTAATTCTCTCTTTTCATTTCAATTGTGATATATGTGTCTCATTTTTTATTTATTCATATAAGATGTTAATTTATTCAAGGCCAAACTTTTATTTTATTTGCACATATCCATTTTAGATTTCCTGCTTTGATTGGTTTTATTTTTTCAAGTTTGTTATGATTTGCTTTGGACAGGTTTGCTTGTTTTCTAAGAAATGAGGTGTTTGTATATAAATAAACCATGAGACTTAAATCCAGTTTATTCATCTATCTTGATTAGTTGTAATAAGGTAGATCTTCAAGATTCTCTTAAATTGATAAGTTTTTTCTCAAATTTGATAAGGATAGATTTCCTTTTCAAAACTTAGTACTGGGAAAATCTTTATCAATTTGCATTAGAATTCATTCTTTTAGAAGTTTATTTACCATTTGCAAAGATTTTGAAGTCTTCTCTATGCATAATTATCTGTAATAAGTTGAATTTTGATTAGAGAATATGAGGTCTCATCACGAGTCAGCCTACTCATGATCATCAGGTTTATAAGAGGTAACATCATTTCTGATCACCAAGGTGATGGCTCTTGATCATAAGATCAAGGGAAAAGAGGTCTCATCACAAGCCGACTTGTTTATTTATGGTAAAACTCATGAATGATGCTGTTAATATCTGATTACCAAGCCTGGACAATATTCTTTAGTTAAAATTTAATGGAAAATCAATAAAATATTATAATTGGAGCAGTTCTTGAAGTTTTTTCAGATAAGTGAATAGATGTATATTTATACTACTGATGTGAATTACCTTTATATTAATTACTTTGTTTTGAGAGGGAAATTTTAGCCTATCTATGACAAAAATATTTATCAACAGAAATGAAGGTAGTTTTGAAAATATTCACAGATGTGAATTGGCTGCTCGTTCTTATTAGATTAAGGATTTTTTACTTGTCTTAAGCAAATTTTAAGATTGTTTTTTCTTGCAGCTTTTGAGATGAATAACTAGAGATAATTGGTTCACCCAGCATGTCGCCATTTGTTGGCACCCCAACAACTCCCCTTGATTTTGATAAAGGGGACCCATCTTAAAAATATTGTAAATATTTAATTTTTGCTTCCCTTCTATTTTCAATTGTTTGATTCAGTACATGGTTTCTTGGCTTTCTTTCTTTGATCCTTCATGTTTTGCAATGCTTGTTCTTTGACTTGGTTTCCATGAAAGAAGATTTGGTCATTTTGGTCACTTTATTATCTTGGTTCCCTAGTTGCTAAGTGACAGAGTCCATAGTCTCAATTAACCTTAGCCGAGTTTATTGTATACCACAGTTTGAAAGAATTTGATCATAATAAACTTTCTAAACTATATACTTCTTTTCTAAAAAATAAAATACACTTATATAACTGGGATGAAATCAACTCTTCTTTAATTTTTATCTTTATTATTTATCATATATAATATATATATATATATATATAAAACTATAATACATTCATAGTAATATAGTCGGCACAACATCTGAAGATCCATCACTTATATGCAAGTTGTCATAAGGCTTTACTTATAACTCTCATTTTCATGATTAAGGAAATTTGTTTCCAAAGCAAACTCATGAGATATGAAATCATGTTTGGAATAAAAAAAATAGTAATTCACTTTTGCGTTTTTATTGAAATTTTAAAATTGACAAAAAGGAAAAGCCTATTTTTCTTTTACCATGTGAGTTAAATTCAATTTTCCTCTACTTTATTTCAATAAAGTCTATTAGTCCTTACATAAAGCACACAAAGCACGAAAGTATCATCTATTTTTAAACATTTGTTTGAAAATATTATAAAACAAGTGAAATAGTTTGCTTATACCTGCCTCTTAGAAATTAAGTGGTGCGAAGGAATGTTGTTATCCTATGTATTCTATTCTCTTAAATATAAATATCTATAAAATATCAAATATTGCCTTTATTTTTTCCATAAAAAAATTAAATTTTCATACCTTATTCCTTTGAAACATGACACCACATAAAAAATTAATTAATTAAAATTAAAGTGATGAATCACTTAACGTTTGGGCCAATGATGACTGGTCTCTCATGGGCAAATGCAATGATAACTATGTTCTCTATTACTTCGACAAGAGGTTCTCTCTTACTTTGACTAGAGTGTGTTATAATAATTTTTATTCCCCTTTGAATTAAAAATTAATTTATAAAAAGATAAAGAGACATCAATGAAAACATCGATATGGCTATCGCTTATTGGGTGAAAACCAAATATTCTAGGATATAAACTACCTTCCAAGGTAGTGATAACTAGTATTTAACATCGTAAATCAGTTCAATTAAATGAAACTAGAGTTACCAGTTACCACTTACCAGTAAAGTATTTGAAATGGCGCCCATCTGGTGTGGTGATGAACGAACAGCTGTTCCATTTCAACACACTTGGGAAGCACGATGTGTATGCGGTGAGATAAAAGGTAGTTGGATACATCGTGTCTGCCATCGGACCATATTATCTCTACTTACAGAAACCCATACGGAAAGATAATATTCCTTTTTCTATCGGTTAAACAATTGGTTTATCAGGTTAATAAGAATGTCCTCTCATGCAAAGCTGAACTCCAGCACTAGGAAATTACCTATTTATTGCATTAACCATATCGAATAATGAACTGGACTCCTTCATATTCCTTATATAAGGCAACTAGGAGTAGGGACTGGAATGTGCTCTAGTGTTGAGCGCTGCAAGCAGCATTTGTTTACAGAGCTCAGTTAAGCATTGCGCTATTGTCTGCGAGTTTATAAAACCGATCCAGTTTGAAGTGTATTGGTTTAAAGATAAATTTGCAACATAGCCCAGTGGATTTCTGAAGTCGGCCATAGCTGGTTTTGAACTGTGGAAACATGGAGTCGCGAGATTCACATTTGTTTAACCGACCCTCCTGGTTTATGTTTGCGGTGATGATGATTTTGGCGATGGCGCCAGTGTCTGTGGCGGCTACAGTCCATCACCATAAATGGAAGCTAAGTTACCAAAACTGGTCTCCTGATTGTATGCAAACGACGATCATCTCCATTAATGGGCAGTATCCGGGTCCCTCGATCAGAGCTCGGGAAGGAGACACCATTGTCGTTGAAATAGAGAATAAGATGCCCACTGAAAATGTTGTTATCCATTGGCATGGAGTCCGCCAGGTACGATTCGGTCTCGGCCATCAAAATAATTCCATTGCTGATTCTTGTTGTGATCGATTGTTTCTTTACTTTTGCTATAATACATATATCACTGCTGACGTAGAGATTAACATGAGGCTTGCACCAGGCCGATGTCATAGTTGCCACTTGTCATCTGCTGATGTCATAGTAGCCATGTGTCAAGTGAAAACCATATACCAAACTCCAAGGCTGACATCATTCTTTATTGGCCAATTAGCTGTTGACAAAATAGTTTTTTTAACAAAATTAAAAAAAATATTTTACAAATCCCTAAGTTATACTTTACAAAACATATTTTAATTTTTTAAACCTGCATCAAAATGGGCCAAAGTCAACCAAAGTCAAAATCAATCAATTACAATATACATGCTGAGGCAGGTATAATAAAGTCTCATAGTCCTTACATAAAGCACACAAAGCATAAAAGTATCATATCTTTTTAAACATTTGTTTGAAAATATTATAGCTTGTGATTTGAACGGACGGGGAATTAAATTTAAAAGAACAACAAATGCAATTTAGTAATTTATGTTAAATTGTTCTTACAAGAGTTTGCCAACGCATTAAAAAAAATGGTTGAGGATAGTTCTTTCTCTCCTAATTGCTACGATAAGAAGACACGTGAAAGTATTGTATGTCACACAACCGTCACATTTTGGTTTGAAAAATTTGTATAGCACCTCATGGGTTCCATGCATGAATGAAATTAAAACTCTAATAAGATTTCTATGTGGTTCGATTATTTTCTCCACGTCTATAAAGGAAGTCATCACACCACGTCAGCAAGTTGATTGATTTCCGGTAAATTCACTGTATTATCCTTATGAGCAAAACAGTTTATCGAACCATTTGCGTCGTAGTTGGCAATCTAGAAGGACTTTGTTCGCCAGGAAGAAGACAGTTGTCATCCCAATGATCTAACCAATTAAGAAGGGATATTTCTACACTTTTTCTAAGGTTTTGTTTTCGAAATTCTTTTTGTTTTTAAGAATAATCATAAATTCAGTCCAGAAACAGTTAGCATGCCATCCGAGATCGTAGTGGAGAAGTTTTTTTTTTTTTCAAGAAGAAAAAAACCTGTCCTTGTTATTCTATTAGAATCAAAGGTCATCATTACAAACATCCCATAAATAGAGTACATCTGGTCTCTGCCAATAGGAGTTCAGCCAGGGGAAAGGAACACAAACACTACATGAACCCATCAGTAAACTGTCTCATCATTGAGGACTGTCTAATCATCCACATCTAACGAATGCCAATAGGCACTGCTCTGCAATCTAAAAGAGAGAACTCACAAATAACACAAATCAACAACAGGGAGGAAACTCCCGTCTATCATACTCAATAGAGCTGAAATAAATCCTGTGAGACCAATTGGTTCTCAATAAGAAGTTACCAGAAAGTCCACCAGTACATTTGAAGTGGGTACGATGAGTGTTATGAATTTTCGTATCAAGTTTGCCAGGTTGCCAACTGGACTTACGAGCGATAGTGTTCTATTATTTACTTTGTCATCTAATTTCCAAGAACAAGGGTAACTCTCTCGGTAAAGAATGACTGCGCCATCACATTCGTTGATTTTATGGTGCTCCCATTAGATGAAGACAAAAATAACTGTGTATTAAGAGCACGTGAGGATATCATGCTTGCATTGGTTGAAGAAAATTTGGATGTTGTTGCAAATTGCACCAATCATACTTGAGATCACACAGATATTCTTGACGAAGAGGCTAGAATGAATAACAAATTTACAACACGTAAGATGGACGGCGTTTTCTCCAAATTTATTTTCAGCAATTTGAAGTACCTCATTTCATATAAAACCCAAGTAGTTCAATTGTAACAAAGGGGGAGGTGTGGCAGAAGGGAGAAACTGTGTTTTTTTTATACTGTTTGCAAAAGGAAGATGAGAGGCTTGCACGAGGAGGAAGCTTCAGTAATTCTGTAAACTATTTTCAGAACTCTGTTTTGTTTCTCCTTTGTAGCTTGGGACCTGTATGGAATAAGATTTAGGGAGTTAATTGTAATTCTGGTTACTGTTCTACAACATAAGCACTATTATGATCTTGGTTACTGGCAATTTATGGATTTTCATTCTGAATTTATTAAACTCATTTTTGATAAATATTCATACTTACTTGTTATCTTTGTGCATATGTACTTTGTTATGATGTACAAATAATTAATCTTCGTGTAGTGAGCAAATGTTATTTCCAGAATTAGTTTAAATAATTGCATGGTGGTTTTATGATCAATTTTATTGTTGTTTAATTAAATGTGTAATTAAATATTAATGTTATTTAAATTGAATGATGAACTTTGTATTGTCATTCTATTTAAATATATTCATTTTGAATTAGGTTTTGACCATAGATTAGGTAAAGAGATAGTTTTTTTATAAATTAGGTTTTACTTTTATTTCATAGTGAAAGATACACTTTAGTTGCTGTCAAAACCTGTGTGTTTTAATAGCTATTAAATGTGTATGTTTTCCAACAATTGAAATTTTCACCTTAGATTAGTCATGTTAGTTAGATTACATTTTTGAGATCTTTATTTTATTTTAAGAATTTATATTACTAAATCGCGAGATTCTCTTTTGAGAGAAAACTCATAAGGCAGAGGGGCCTCTGTTCGAGATTTAGTCATCTCAAACACACACAGAGTTGTTTTAAGCGCTTTGTGTGGACTATTTCTCTTTATTGGCTATAGGACATAAAATCGGGCCAACAAGATAATGATGGATCCAACCAAAATAAGTTTGGTAAGTGAAAAATCACAAAAAAAAAACAAGTGCAATACAAAACTTTATGGACAAAAAAACAAAATTAAGTAAAAGTCAAGAAAAAGGAAAGAGAAGCTCACGTCATGGATGCAAATATGAACCCAATCGAAATGAATAAGGTAAGCTCTTAAAAAGTAAGAAACCTGCATTTTCTTTCAAGTGTGTGTTTGTATAGTTTCGGGTTAATATGCAACTAGGATAAAGATAAATTTATGCACTCTAATCCTTTGTTTACCAATCAATTTCTCCTTTACTATTCTACGTATATTCCCTTTCGCCTGAGTTCTTTGTATCTCATCGTTTTGCAAACTATATAGTGTTGTGCATAATCCTTCTTCCTGGAATGCTTATTGTAGTGCTATTATTGCGAACGCTCTTTGGAATAATGATGTTGGAACTGCTGGTACGTTTAAATTGTTATAACTACTTTCACAAATACTTTTGCTGCCAGGAATTAAGAAATTAAACTGATTCAACTGCAGATTGAACTGCTTTGGGTAATGCTGGAACTACTTATGGTTAAACGGCTGGAAATGATCTTGGTACTATTGGTAATTATGTTGGTTCAATTTATGCTAGTTAGGCCGTAAGCCGTTTCTCTCGGAACAAGTTCGGAAAAGAACTGTTCATTTTCATCTATAGCTCCAATGGGATGATGGCACATGTTTCGTCTATAGCTTCAATCGGATGATGGCACGTGTTTGATGTTGACGATCTGGAGGTTCCGCCGCATGTTGTTTGATTTACCTACCACTATGGCGTGTTCGAAAAACAGAGCCACCTCTTCCCATACCTCTGTGCACTGAATCGTACCTCTTCCCATACCATTTATTCGATGATAGACTCGCACTACATTCTTGCCAAAAACTGGAGCTCAGCCGATGCCTGCACAGGGAAATGGCAAGGCATAACCTGCAAAGATGGCAGAGTGTTCTTCATTTCGCTTTCTCACTATGAATTACGAGGGCCCCTCGATCCGCTTTCTTCACTCGACCAACTCCGGGTTCTTGATCTTCAGGGAAACCGGCTCAATGGTAGCCTGGATCCATTGTCAAATTGCCTCAATCTCAAATTGTTGTACTTGGCTTCCAACGACTTCTCGTGCCATGGACTCTTGAAATGGTATGTAGTATGCATCTTCCTGTTTGGACTTGAATTCGTGAGAATGAGAGCGGGTTTTAAGGTTTAGGGTTTATGCTTCTTCTCTACGTGCAGGAACGAGACGGAGCTGCCGGTCTTCTATGGCTTGGAGGTGCTGGAAGACCAGGACTTGCATCGAGAATCTGCGGCCATTGTCAATTCTATTTCCAAAATTCAGAAGATAATGCAGGCCACTGGAGCCCACGATTTCTCTTCGAAGGATATTTTCAGGCCCAATCCCCAGCGTACCATCAAGTTCTTTAGCGCCCTCATCAATTTCTTCCGATATAGGTGAGGTGAACATCATATGCTCTGAAACCCTCGTGCTAGTGTTTGATATCGGCTTTAATGAGTTCTTGCTTTTTTTTTCTTCGCACGCAGGGAAGAGAAATTATTAGCAGTAAGCCAATCAATAATGGAATGCGACGAGGAACTCGAGAAGGAGTCGCTAATAGAAGAGAGGAAACTGAGGTTTTCTGTCCAAATTCTCATATGAAAAATAATGAGTTCGCGTCATATATTTTTTGTCAAAGTGAACTGGTTTAGATTTGAATGCTTATTCTGTTTTTTGGGTCTCAGTTGGAACGCGAATTGGCCGAGATTGAGGCAGAGAGACAGTCAAAGCAGCCTTTAATTCAGGCACTAGAGGCTGAAATCAAGGATCTGCAGCAAAACATCTTGTCCCTGAATAAACAACAATCTGATCTGCAGGCCGAAGTACGGAATCTCAAGGAAAAGATCAATGACTATAATAATAAGGTAATATCTTTCATTTTGTGGGTTTTTTTGCTTTTGCAGGCTTGCGGTTTCTAAAAAGAATATCCAGCAATATTGATAGGAAAGCTATTGTGGCAATTGTTTGCCACATGTTTCTACTTAGTTTGTATGTGTGAGTGTGTATACAGAGATATTCAACTGTCTTAATTAATTTTCTTAGGAAAGTATAATTAAAAAAATAATTGCCAAGTAATCCTTGTTCTAAATAAGATAGTGTGAATATGAACACAAAGATTAGTTTCAAGAGTGGATGCAGAAATGACAATCTCATTTATGTAATGGGAAATGACTTTCTATTGACAATTATGTGACCATTTTAGATGATAATTAGGAGAGTTATTTGGTGTTATATTGGCCATCTATATGAAAGTGTTTTCATTGGCCTTTACCTAAATTATTAAATAGATTTTGAACTTAGAGCAGGAGAATTAGTTCTATTCGCTTAAACATTATTTCAAGTTCATTATAAGTGAATTGTTTTATTGGCTTTCTGCCATTTGTTAAAGTCCTTGGTTCTTTTGCTCTACTGAGTATTATGATGAGTGCTTTTCCCACTGCACTCGTCTATACTTTCTGAGAAATAAAAGCTGTGATTTTAAATGGAGAGTTGCTAATGCTTCTGCTCATTTTTGTGTATCAGCCCCTTTTTGATAAAAGGTCAACAAGGCAATTTCATTTTTTTTTTAATGCCTTAATGGTGAGAAGTCAACAACTTTATTTGGTTGCAGATATTAGATGCAGATTTCTTGCTGCTACAAAAGACCCAAGAAGGTTCTCAACTGCGTTCTCAAGTTGTTCAATCTCCATAAAAGCTTCGGGTTTATATCTTTGATAATATTTTAAAGTTGAACATGATTTTATTATTAAATATTGGTTAGAAATAATTGCAGAAATAAATATTGTTAGAGATGGAGTGTCAAGTAAAATATGCAAGGCTCTTTTATTTTCATTGCTTGTCACTTTTATAATAATTGTTTGCATGAATCTGATATGAAAAGATTTTGACTAATATATGAAGCTTCAATGGAACTAATGTGGAGTGTTTGCTAAATGATATGATAGTGACAGTATTTATAAGTTAATTTCTGGTCAACTAGATATGTGGGCCACTTAAATTAAGGTTAAGACAAAGCTTTGTCTCATAAATCTTATCTTCATATATTTTATCAAACAAGATTTTGCTTAAATTTTTGTGATTTGTTATGTAGTAGTTTTTGTTGTTTCTTTATATCTCCACATGACAATATACTAAAACTTGTAGCTCAGTTTATTATTGAACTGAAGATCATTGTTAGGACTTGTACCTTTGTTGGAAAATCCTTGAAGGGTCTGTGACAATTGCTTGGGCATTTTTTGTATGCCAGATACAGTTTACCTTTTACTGTGAATAGATGTTATCTTGATATATCTAATGAGCAACATCTTGCTTAAATTTGTTATGTTTTAGCATTGTTATCTCTTCATAAATCCACATGATAATGTACAATATACATGTAGTTTAGGTACTTATTTAACTCATAATGATTGTTAAATTCATTTTCCTTTGAAAATTCTCATCCAATTTATGTTTGATGATGAATCCCTCATCTATACATGATTTCTATGAAATTGGTATTGGATTGCAAATTTTTTTGAGCCAAAGATGTGAGCTTATTATTATAGTAAAAGGGCTTATTTGAAATCTTTTTATATGACTGAATCTCACATGGTCTTTTGTAAACAAAATTTATGAGGTAGTATATTTGGTGAGTAAAGGTTCAATTTTCATTAAGGCTCGAAGAGGACTTAAGATAGGACAGAGAGATCTGAAGAGTCTCATTGCTTTTAACAATTGCAATAGTTTTACTTGATGAAATTGTCACGTGGCTTTTTTCCTTCCAAACATTTGCTCTTTTGACATTATTGTCAATATTGATATCACATGACTAAGTAGGGATTGTCACTATTTCACATGGGTGTACTGGAGTAGCTACATGAGCTTGTTCTCTTGTTGGTATAGACCCTTCAAAGGTAAACATATCTCCATTCCCAGCGATCTCTGTCTTCATTGCAGGTTGAAACAGGAATTGGTTCTTATCTTTTGTTGTTTAATTCAGGTTGCAGAGATTTTAAAAGAGCACACATCTTGGCTTCGGGATTGCCGCAGTGTGGATGTTGTTACCATTGTTTGATGGGGATCCATATTCAGCCATTTTTAGCTGGATTTTGATTTTATGTATTTGGTTGTGCTTACTCGAGTACAAATATCTATTATTTACCTGCATGATTGAGTTGTTCTCTTAATGGTTTTGCTCTTGAATGTTAACAAAACACACTTGCTTTATTGTAATTTTTCGTGAACACAATTTTCTTTTTCATTGGTGAAGTTTGGTGATTTCCTGATTGCTGAACACAGACTCAAATGTTGTGGCTTTTATGCTATATTTATTAAAAGGACTTGTTGAAAGGTAGTTTGTAAATGTTGTTCTTATGGTGCAAATGTTGTTTTACCATGCAGGTTCAGGTCAGTAATTCTCCTGTTTACAAAGTTGATAAAAAATTAGGTAATGGTGGATATGGTCAAGTTTATGTTGGGCGCAGATTATGTGGAAGCACAGATCGCACAGGAGTGAATGCTTTGGAGGTAATGATCTCCTTGTGGCAATTAGAAACTTGTAAACACAGACTGCATGGGTGATGTAGCATACTTGTGAATGTTGAAGGAGTGCTTGTTTTGAGCTAGAATGGTTCTAAAAAATGATGTCTTGTTTTATATGTAGGTTGCTTTAAAGTTTGAGCACCGCAATAAAAGCTGTGTTAATGGTCCACCTTATGAGTGGGAAGTCTACAAGTAAATATCTTTGCTCCCCATTTCTATTTGATTCATCACCTTCTTTGCTGCAGTGCTCATTTTACTTGGTACGGTTTTTATATGTATTTATTGTGTCTTTACAGTATGCTTGGTGGAACTCATGGGTTGCCTCGAGTTCATTATAAGGGGCGACAGGGAGATTACTATATTTTGGTATGCTGGAGCATTAATTGTGGTAATACTGCATCAATTTCATTGCATTGTCCATGAACTTTGTATGTTCCTGCTACAGCATTTTTTTCTAGACATGCTTTAAAATAAAGCCATTTAGTTGTGATAATGGTGGCATCGTATTCTTGTTATTTGTTAATTATTATGCATGGTAATATTTTATCCAATTTTACAGGTTATGGATATGTTGGGGCCTAGTCTTTGGGATGTTTGGAATAATGCTGGTCAAGTGTAAGAAATGATTATTCTTTTATTGCTTCATTGTATTACTATGGCCTTGGACAAGGAATATTGCATATTTTAAGTAATTTTTACTCTAATTGTGATTGCCAATGGATATTTGAGACCGAATGTCGGCCCAGATGGTTGCGTGCATTGCAGTGGAGGCAATATCAATATTGGAAAAGCTGCACATTAAAGGGTATGCTTTAAGGTAGCTTTTGTGGCTTATTGCAATGATTCATTTCTTTACATAAATACTAATAGTTATGATTTTCCATTTTAGATTTGTCCATGGAGATATTAAGCCAGAAAATTTCTTAATGGGATAGCCTGGTACCTCAGATGAGAAAAAACTGTTTCTGGTAGATCTTGGTTTGGGTAAGTTTTATTTTATTTACTTTAAAGTCTTACACCAAAAAAATTGTATTAGATAGCTTCACGTCGCTGTCTTGGTATTCACTTATTATTCATACCCCATTTGGATTACATGATTTCAATTTTCAAAATGACATTATGATTAAACCGTGTGAAATGTCTGTCATTTAAATTTCTATCGATCTATTTTAAAAGGTGTGGAGAGAAATTTCAACTTTAATCAGTAATACTGAAATTCCTTGTATTTAATTTTAGGCATTGCCTTTCTTTTTTTAAAGTTTCGTTATTTTAAAAGGTTTGGAGAGAAATTTCAACTTTAATCAGTAATACTGAAATTCCTTGTATTTAATTTTAGGCATTGCCTTTCTTTTTTTTAAGTTTCGTTATTTGATTTTTAAGAAATAACCCGAGGATTCATAATGTTTCTTTTTTGTTGCAAGCTTGGGGCTTTTGCATTCAAATTTCACCCACATCATTATTTTAGAGGATTATAGCACTTCTGTGAATAGTTTTCAAAATATATATCATTAAGGATAAAAGAATTACCAGATAGAACTCTCAACATATAAGAATAATCATTTGTGAAGGATAAAGCATGTTGTAGATATCATTTTTTCTCCATACCATCTAATTCTCATTTGATTTAGGTATATCTCAGAGAGAGGAAAGGAGTTGAACATGTGACTGGTTGACTCCCTTGATTACGATCATCTTTTGCTGAGGATCTTCAATTTTAATGATATTTTGCTCTCTATGTAAAATCATTCTTGTTCATCCATGCAATTTTTATAAGATACAACTTGCTACACAACTGGCCAAATAATTTGAATTTAATTTAATATTCAGCAGGACTTTGTATTGCCAAAACAAAAGATCAACATTATTTATGGATAATTCAGAATTAAGGAAACAAAAACTGAACAAATCACTACTGTTCTACATTAATCATCATCCTATATTATTTCTAAGTACACCACTAATGTGTTTTTGTTATCCAGCTTCAAGATGGAAGGATGTATTGACTGGTAAGCACGTTGACTATGACCAGAGGCCAGACATATTCAGGTCAGTGTTTGCATTTGTGAATTCCTATGATATTAAATTTATGTTTAATTCTGCCTCCTCTAAAATGGATAATGGAACACGGGGAAAAAAATTATTATATCACTGCCTTTAGTGGCGCCTTAAATGGAAGCTCTTTTGTTTTTATGTCTAAAGGTATGCCATTTTTTATTTTAATATTGTGTTATGACTGTCTTTTTCAGTTGAAAGATTATGGAACAAGCACACATTAGTTATCTGTTCATA
>LPNX011023718.1:0-158623 GCA_001517045.1 Pseudotsuga menziesii
GATCTTCTTGGAAGACCTATTATTTTATGTATAAATTTGCATCTTTTTTAAGAGATGGGGGTTGGAACCCATCGGGTGATGAAATTTTTTGGAGAACATATGTATTTGGAATAACAAAGTGAATGCATGAGAGTTTTCCCAGAGATTCCCGTGTCGTTGATATTACAGTCTGTGCTTCTTTCTTTATGTGATTGTATTTCCCTTGTGTAACATTCCATTTTGTTTTTTTTCCTCGTATCTGGAATAAAGCGTTAGATTATTGGAATTCATATGTTTATGCTCTGGTCATCGTTTCAGATATTATATGATTTTTATGCTAAAGTTGATATGGAATTCATCCTTGCTGATGCTCTATATTAATGGGTTGTTTCCTCATCTCTTCTGTTTCACCTGGATTAATTTGAATGACTGTGATGATGTGATTATCTTGCCTCTGATAAATCTCATGTACATGTCTTTGTGATACATTTATATTGTATATGACTCCATGCCCAATGGTTATGTGATTGTTTCAGCCAAATACACAAATCTTTAAATGTTGTTTTATATCTGGTCCTGTTAAATCTTTATTGAGAAACCCCTTTCTGGAAGAAAATACCAGTTTCTTTCTAAAGTGGTTTTGCTGTTACCTTGGAGTTTACCTTTTACAACATGGGTACATTCTGAGTGCTAACACCATTGACTGATTTTTATTGTCTTCTCAATATAATTTAATACCCGTGGGCCGTATGTTTTCATCCAGCCTTGTAAAATTGGCACAAGAATCCCTCTTTGGCTGGAGACTTGTTATCTACGATGGCCTCAAGGTCTTATAAAAGCATCTAGCGTGAGAGGTTGATAACACTGTTTGGAGTCTGGACTGGGATGTTGCATGCTTATTCTAGAGAACATCTTGACATTTTTGTGCTGTTGTGTCCTTATGCTATTTGTTCATCGCTTGAGAATTCAAATATTACTTGGGGATTTCTGATTCTCTGCTAGAGAATAAGCTTGGTAAGTTTGGATAACAATATTTCTGTAGACTGTGTCGTTTGCACTCGAATCTGCTCTGCTTCAGCTTTTATGAACTGGACGATTTTAGCTACTTTTCTCAAATATGCAGGTCTATCTTGGAGCTATTTATCATATATCTTCTTTCTAAGCTTCTTTCTCACCATGACCAATTCGTTGGGCATTGCTTTTTAACATGCAATGTGATTGCCACCACTTACTTGCCATCAGCCCTAAGAAAGAGGATGTTGTTCTAGTTATATTGGTATTCTACCACTTTGCAGTTTGAATTATTCTGTTGAGGCATGATGCTCCAAATATGCTTAAATGTAGGCTCTTCAGACAGGCCAGGTTCTTCAAATGCAAGATATTTGTATTAAATCTATCTTCTTGAAAATGACAAATTTAGCCCCCAAATACTGTTGCAAAGTTCATCAAATGGTGCTGAATGAGTAGCTTTCCCTAGTTCCTTTTTAGTCAAAAACCAAAAACAGTGGTTTGCTAGCATGGCCAAGTCAATGCTTTTAAGAACTCTATTTTTTATCAAATATCCAAATATGTCAACCAAAGTCGTGGGACACTTTTATTTTGTAAGTGTTTGTTTCATGGAGCTGAGTTTAGCATTCCTGTGGACGTAGGCTTCTCTTTCACTTGCACACTTTTTAATGCAAAGAGGGTCTTACTTACTCCAATGCTCTACTAAATTGAAGTTGATGTATATGAACTCGTGAGCTTCTGTGAGGTTGTTGGCTATTCAAAATCAGAGCTTTACTCCCTATGCCCATTGTTGGGTGCATGCATATATGTTATCCACCCACTTAATCGACTATCTATTTGAGATTAATAAAAAAGGACCCTCTAAGAGGGGTCCACCGCAACTTGACAAAATTGTTTCTAAGGTGCATGCATGTGTTAGACACCCACTTAATCCGGTTATATATTTCTAGATTAATCAAAAGGTTTTAGTAATAGATTCAAAAGTACATCATGAGGTATTCTTTGAGTCTTCCCAAAATGTCTAAAAAGGCTCTAGCATTAAAAGAACATAAAAATTATACTATTCAATTAGCCACTTAGATAAAGGTATGGTGTTTATATTCAGAAATTTGATTGTGTGCATGTTCCTGAATAATCCAATTACAATGAGTTTTGTCACAACAAACACCTTTATCACCCGTTTAATGACTAGAAGTAAGTCCCCAAACACTTGTGATCTTTTAACAGCTTTTTCAATTGAGGATAAAAGTTTCAGCCTCAGGGCCTGTTGCAGCTGCAACATTTTTTCCTAAATTCCAAAAAATTTGGGACCCTCCTTTTGTTTGGATTAGTTCTTTTTCCTTGAGTTAATTCAATGATTTTCCAGAAAGAATTTCTAAGTGCTGGGATTGATCTAACAATTGTTTTGATTCCTCCTCTGATGCTTGAAGCAATCTAATGTTTGATCAGACTTTATCGTTGCCTTTGGATGCATTCTCAGCATGTATGAATCAGAAGATTATTTGATCGACGCCCCCGCCATTGCGGAAACGTGTTAAGTCTTGACTTTGAATGTTCTCCCGTTGCATTGTTTTTAAATCGACGGAATCTATGACTAAATCGAAAGTATTTTTGCTTTTCCCTCCCGCCGTTGCGGATGGATATTGGGTTTTTGGATTCGACTTTCCTCCCGATTCGATTGATTTTAATCGGTCGATCTTTTGGTTTACATCGGAAGGATTTGTTATTTCCTTTTCCGTTGTTCGGGCTCCCAAAGCGGCTTAGCACCTGAAGCATAAAGCGCTCTAACTGCCGATGCGTATTGGTCTTTTGATCGCTTGCCTGTATCTTTTCTTCTTCCGCCGTTGCGGCTAGGAAAGTCTTTCAGCTTTCGATGTAAAAGCCTTCCGACTTACGATTGAGAGTTTTCCCGCCCGCGTCGCGTGGCTTTAGCCTTCTCTTTTCCGCTGTTGCGGCTCTCAAAGTCCTTTAGCTGCCGAAGTGTGAAGCCGTCCGACTTCCGATTGAGTTTCCTCCCACCGTCGCTTTCCCGTAGCCTTTACTCTTCCGCCGTTGCGGTTGGGAAAGTCATTTGGTTTCCGATGTCTGAACCTTCCCGACTTCCGATTCTGTATAAAGTTTTCCCGCCCATCGCCGCAAGCCCATAATTTTTCCTTTTCCGCCATTGCGGCTGGGCAGCTCTTTTGGCTTTCGATGTCGGTTTCCTCCCGATTTCCGCCGTTGGTTTTGTTATCACAAGCCTGTCAGAGGACGAGGTAGTATGGTCGACACTTGTAAAACGACAATGGTGCACCTAGTCTTCTCGTGTGGATTAGCCGTTTCAGCAGTATAATTTGCTGCTTTGTTTTGTAACGTAAATCCAATGAATGATGCATTCTAGTTTATTCGGAGGCGAGCTTGAGGGATTTTTCAGGCAAACGCAGCACGAAGGCACATCTAGGCAGTTTTGGAAAAGGTCAAACCGTTGCTCTTTTTATCGGGACTGAAGAAAAGGACAAAATGAATGGTGGCAAAGGCAAAGACTAGAAAGAGCTATCTGTTACTAATCAGAAGATGAACGTTCACAAAAAATAAAATGGGGAGACAAAGCGGCCTGAAGAGGGATCTGAAACGCTCGAAGAACCGAAGAGTCACACGTTTGGGGGGGGAACCCAAGCGGTCTTCTGATTTTGTTTAAATATTTGAAAGTTACAAGTTACGGGGGACTTTTTCCCAGTTAGATTTGTGAAGACATATTGTAAGAAGAACTATTTCCTTTTGCAATAGATAATTACAGTTTGTCTGTTGGAGAAAGCTTGGTGGAATATTCAAATGTTGTGCTATGGATTTGTTGAAGAGGAACTATTTCGTTTTCAGCTTTGTGTCCATTAACTGTGAGACCGTTCTAACTCTTTGAACATATGTTCTTGTATGAATGTTCTCTGGTTTATTTCATGAAGATTTCCATGATGAGTAATGAATGCTATTCATAAACAATTGGCTATCTGGGTTGTTCAAATATCTTTTAATGTTCATGTGTTTTGAAAGAAGTATCAGCTACCTGTGATTTTTCATAATGCATGTACAAAATACATTACTCATTAATGAATGATAATATGGCTCCCTAGGGATAGGTTAGGTAGTTAGTTTAATTTCTTGCTGTGTGATTTAGATGCGAGAGAGTTTAAGACGAGAGGTGAGAACCTACGCATCACATTGTGACCACTCCTCGTATTCTAGATCAATCTACATGTTAAATAGGCACTTGCATATCATACTTTAAGTCAAAAAATACAAAAATATACACAGTAGACCGGGCTGCAACCGGTAAAGCCTTTGTTTTTGTTATTTTGACCTACGGTAACCAGACCACACACCGGACGGATTCCCTATACCAAACAGTCAACGGGCTAGTTGGGAACGTTGACTGGGGAGAATCCCTCACTGTTGTTGCCTGCGAATTTCGGGGCCTCAACAGTTTTGGTGCTAGAAGGAAGGCCGCCAGTGCATGGCTGGCCATGGAAACTTATTTTCCCAAGATTACCCCACCAACAGATATCTCGAAGCTTTTGACCTGTCCAAAGTAAACTTACCATCCTGTTCTACCTTTGAAGCAGGTAAACCTGGTTTCGTCTTACATTGCTCTTTGCTCAGAATCTTGTCCTTATACTGGTGCCTATGGTTGGCATAAATGTGAACCAGCACAACCCATTGCCTGCTTGGAGAGCTATATCACCTTTGAACCTCACACCTCCTTTGCATAACCTACCTCAAGCCTTCGGCAAGCTCTTGCCTAAGTTTGACCCCGAGGAAATGATTGCTGTAGATGACCACTTGCAAAGCTTTTATCTAGCAGTAGAGGGGCTAAGGGCTGGGGAATATGAAGATGTGGTCTGTAGATTGTTCCCGCACACCCTGAAAGGAGCAGCAGCATCCTGGTATTTTAGTTTGCCTGCAAACTCCATTCCTAATTGGGACACCTTCGAAAGAGTTTTCTGAAGTAAATATACAGCCCAGAAAACTCATGCTTCATTAATGAAAGGTCTTGGTTTGTTGAGAAAAGAAAGGAATGAGAAGGTGCATAGTTTCACTCAAAGATTTTCAATATACCTAAATAACTTTTCTGAAGCTGACAGACCCTCAGACAAGGTCTTAATTGAATATTATACCTCTGCCCTAGGACCTGAGTTGGCCATGTTTTCCAAGATGAAAGGCAAACTTCCATTGGTAGAGACTTATGAAGAAGCAGAAAGGGTAGAGGCTGAAAGGGAAAGTGTAGAATATTATCCTGATTTACCTGAAGAGAAAAATATAAATAGAAGAGATTTATTGCTGTCTAAACCCAAAGATGAGCAATCACATGATTACCAGGTAATGATGAAAATGCTTCAGAAGCTATCCAACCGAATAATAGATTTGGAGAGAGAAAAGGAAGTTCAGAGATCGCATAAACCCCACTACCAAAGAAGGGAGGATAACAACCAATGGCAAGTCCCTCCACCAAATTTAGCATCAATGAATATAATAGAAATAGGGGGGGATAATTTCTGTACTTTCCATCAGCAACCTCATTCTGAAAAGAAGTGTCCTCAATGGCTACATTCAATGACATTGGTGATGAATAAGTTATTGGACCCTCAATTGACTAAGGATAGTGGTAAGGAGGAAAAGAAAAACCAGATCGTAGAGAAACAAGATATTGATAACATGTTTTCATGGAATGGTGTCTCGCTGTTTGACACTGAAGAGAGTACTCCTAAATCTGAATGCACATCTACAACAACGAAGGACATGGGTTTAACAATGGGAGACAATGCAATAATTTCAAAGATTAAAAATTTGCAAAAGAATGTCAAGAGACAGGCATATGTGAATGTTAAAAATAAAACACATAGAGCCAATACCCTCAACCAAGAGGCAGAGCCAATCACTGAGACTGCCAAATCTGTAGAAAAACCGATAGGTGTTAGTGAGGAAAACACTAACGAAATTGGAGAGCTTGAAGAGGATTTACCTACTCAAAACCAACTAGGAGAAGAAGACATAGAACTAGGTTGGGAAGAGAGAGCTGATACCCCACCTTTTCTTTTGACCCTAGAAATGCTGAATCATAATGTGCATAATTGCTTAGTAGATTCGGGATCAGCGGTGAATGTTATGCCACTGGAGATTTGCAAAAATATTAGTGGACAGCCAGAGTCCACATTTTGTAAAGTAACGCAATTAGACAGCACAGGTGTCAAAGTAGTGGGAGAAATGAAAAATGTCCTCATTCGCTTGTCTGCAAACAACAAGATTTGTCAATTTATTGACATCACTGTGGCTGACATACCTAGTGGATATGGGCTTATTCTCAACAGAGATTGGTTTGCCAGGTTAAAAGGTTATTTTGCTTCAGATTGGTCTCATTTATTGTTGCCTCTCATGGGTACCCCAAATAAGATTAAGATTTTGAGAGAGCCTTACATGAAGTATACTGTCACTAAGCTAGGGGAAGGAAATGAATCTGCTGATTCTATCCTAGGAAACTATCTGACTGAGCTTAAGCTAAGACATCATACCTTGAGAAAGGCTAGTTCTATGACTGACACTCAGCCTGAGCTCCTTCAACTTCCTCAGGCTGAAGGGGATGACTGTAGGATAGTAGACATGTGTGCAATCTCAAAATGAGCACACCTAGACCATGGTTAGATAACTCAGGTCTATGATCCAGCCCACCCCTTGACTCCCTAGATTCAAAAGTTTTTCAGGAGTGGGAAGAATTTTTCTTTTCTTGTTGTTTTGTACATAAATAAATTGATTTGTTTTCTTTAATACTTGGCACTATTTTCTCTCTTTAATGCTTTGGGGTGGTGTTCTTTTGATTATTTGATTTGATGTTGTTTTCTTTTATTGCTTTGTTAGCATTTCTTTTGGTTTTGAATGAAGAAGCAAACATTGGTTGCAATGGAAACATCAGGGTACTTGATTAACTGAAATCTTGAGCAAAAGACTATGTTTAAAACATAGAATGTCTTCTAGTAGCAGTGTTCCTAACTGGCCATGCATTCATTGAAGTCTTATTTAACCCCTGTAAATAACTTAGAAGTAAAGAGGTCGGGAATACTATTTCGAGGCTCCATCCATTTCACATCTTAAATATCCAAGGGGGTGACAGCAAAAGACCCATGGAAAGGAAGCAGGGTAAACGGTATATCATATATAAATGATCCCATGCCATAATTTTAGAAAAGCTAAAAGCTATCAAGAGTCAAAACTCCTGAAAGAAACAAGACATATCAAAGCAAAGTATCAAAAGCATGAATTTCAAATTGCCAAAAGTTCCTCTCCGTCCGTGAGATGAAAAGCTAATTCTTCTCTCACACAAAAGGGCACTATGGGATAGAGGAGCCTGAAAGGAAAATGGAGGACTCACAAGAACTAAAGTTCAAGTGGCACAAAAGTGAAATTGGCATGGGAATGAGGAACAAAAGGATAATGCTGTTTACTATCTGTTACAATCCTGTGGTGTCCAAGCCTGAAACTACCTAAGGACGGGTAAAAGAAACCTCATTTATTAGGCCTCAAAAGAGTTATTCAGACTTGCAATATTTTTGAGGTTACCATTTCCCAAAGAATGGAATTCTTCTCAATGATTTAAATGCATAGGTTGGCCAGCATAAGGATACAAACATCTAGAAGATTTCAACTTTTATTCAAACGGTCTTGCACTAGGAAGGAGTTAATTCAGAAATCTGGGGTTCACTAGGTAGTCGCCAATTGTTGCAGCTGCAACATTTTTTCCCAAATTCCAAAAAATTTGGGACCCTCCTTTTGTTTGGATTAGTTCTTTTTCCTTGAGTTAATTCAATGATTTTCCAGAAAGAATTTCTAAGTGTTGGGATTGATCTACCAATTGTTTTGATTCCTCCTCTGATGCTTGAAGCAATCTAATGTTTGATCAGACTTTATCGCTTCCTTTGGATGCATTCTAAGCATGTCTGAATCGGAAGATTATTTGATCGACGCCCCCACCGTTGCAAAAACGGGTTAAGTCTTGACTTCGAATGTTCTCCCGTTGCGTTGTTTTTAAATCGATGGAATCTATGACTAAATCGGAAGTATTTTTGCTTTTCACTCCCGCCGTTGCGGATGGATATTGGGTTTTTGGATTCGACTTTCCTCCCGATTCGATTGATTTTAATCGGCCGATCTTTTGGTTTACATCGGAAGGATTTGTTATTTCCTTTTCCGCCGTTGCGGCTCCCAAAGCGGCTTAGCACCCGAAGCATAAAGCGCTCCGACTGCCGATGCGTATTGGTCTTTTGATCGCTTGCCTATATCTTTTCTTCTTCCGTCGTTGCGGCTAGGAAAGTCGTTCATCTTCCGATGTAAAAGCCTTCCAACTTCCGATTGAGAGTTTTCCCGCCCGCGTCACGTGGCTTTAGCCTTCTCTTTTCCGCCGTTGTGGCTCTCAAAGTCCTTTAGTTGCCGAAGTGTGAAGCCGTCCGACTTCCGATTGAGTTTCCTCCCACCGTCGCTTGCCCGTAGCCTTTACTCTTCCACCGTTGCGGCTGGGAAAGTCATTTGGTTTCCGATGTCTGAACCTTCCTGACTTCCGATTCTTTATAAAGTTTTCCCGCCCACCGCCGCAAGCCCGTAATTTTTCCTTTTCCGCCATTGTGGCTGGGCAGCTCTTTTGGCTTCCGATGTCGGTTTCCTCCCGATTTCCGCCGTTGGTTTTGTTATCACAAGCCTGTCGGAGGACGAGGTAGTATGGTCAGCACTTGTAAAACGACAATGGTGCACCTAGTCTTCTCGTGTGGATTAGCCGTTTCAGCAGTATAATTTGCTGCTTTGTTTTGTAACACAAATACAATGAATGATGCATTTTGGTTTATTCGCAGGTGAGCTTGAGGGATTTTTCAGGCAAACGCAGCACGAAGGCACATCTAGGCAGTTTTGGAAAAGGTCAAACCGTGGCTCGTTTTATCCGGACTGAAGAAAAGGACAAAAGGAATGGCGGCAAAGGCACAGACTAGAAAGAGATATCGGTTACTAATCAGAAGATGAATGTTCACAGAAAATAAAATGGGGAGACAAAGCGGCCTGAAGAGGGATCTGAAACGCTCGAAGAACCGAAGAGTCACACGTTTGGGGGGGGAACCCAAGCGGTCTACTGATTTTGTTTAAATATTTGAAAGTTAGAAGTTACGGGGGACTTTTTCCCAGTTAGATTTGTGAAGACATATTGTAAGAAGAACTATTTCCTTTTGCAATAGATAATTACAGTTTGTCTGTTGGAGAAAGCTTGGTGGAATATTCAAATGTTGTGCTATGGATTTGTTGAAGAGGAACTATTTCGTTTTCAGCTTTGTGTCCATTAACTGTGAGACCGTTCTAACTCTTTGAACCTATGTTCTTGTATGAATGTTCTCTGGTTTATTTCATGAAGATTTCCACGATGAGTAATGAATGCTATTCATAAACAATTGGCTATCTGGTTGTTCAAATATCTTTTAATGTTCATGTGTTTTGAAAGAAGTATCAGCTATCTGTGATTTTTCATAATGCATGTGCAAAATACATTACTCATTAATGAATGATAATCTGGCTCCCTAAGGATAGGTTAGGTAGTTAGTTTAATTTCTTGCTGTGTGATTTAGATGTGAGAGAGTTTAAGACGAGAGGTAAGAACCTGCGCATGACATTGTGACCGCTCCTCGTATTCTACATCAATCTGCATGTTAAATAGGCACTTGCATATCATACTTTAAGTCAAAAAATACAAAAATATACACGGTGGACCGGGCCGCAACCGGTAAAGCCTTTGTTTTTGTTATTTTGACCTACGGTAGCCGGACCGCAGATCGGATGGATTCCCTATACCAAACAGTCAATGGGCTAGTTGGGAACGTTGACTGGGGAGAATCCTTTACTGCTGTTGCCTGTGAATTTCGGGGCCTCAACAGGGCCATCAAGTCTGTAAAAATTATTAGTTCCAGTCCTCAGCCTTGTTTTGAAGTTGAAATAGTGAAGATCTTCCAGGTATTAGGACCCACTAGCTCCACATTGCCTGGCATTACCTTGAGCTGCACCATGAAAGTGGGCCCAGGCATCTTTTCTGTCTATCTGTCTATTTCTATCTATCTTCTTGCTTTTTTTTTGTCAGGCTGCTTCAAATTCAGGATTTTTCAATTGAGGATAAAAGTTGCAGCCTCAGGGCCATCAAATCTGTATAAATTATTAGTTCCAGTCCTCAGCCATGTTTTGAAGTTGAAATAGTGAAGATCTTCCAAGTATTAGGATCCACTGGCTCCACATTGCCTGGCATTACCCTGAGCTGCACCATGAAAGTGGGCCCAGGCATCTTTTCTGTCTATTTGTCTATTTCTATCTGTCTTCTTGCTTTTTTTTTGTCAGGCTGCTTCAAACTAGACTGAATGTTAAAAACTTGTGTAGCACACAGTGCTGTGGGGGAATGGGTTTATCCTCAAATAGATTTGAATTCCTTTCTAACCAGACACCCTTTGCTATGATCATAGGAAGGGCTTTAATCTCCTTGGCATTGGGCTTTTCACACAGTTTCTTCAATGTTTCTTCAATTGTAGAACCATATCAGCTACCTCTTACCCCTGTCATTGACTCCAACTTCTTCCATACTTTAATTGTATACAAACAAGATATTGCCAGAAAATAATAATTGGATTCTTTAGATGACTAGCAAAGTGGAAATCTCTTTGGGCCATATTTTTTTTGTTTTCATAAGGTATCCCATGTCAAAGTTCTATTATTCAATAACTAAATAAAAATGCATGGTTTTGTAGGACATTGAAATCTCCACACTTCCTTCCACCACCAGGATTTTCCCCATTTTCTCTATTACATAAAGCCTTATATCCTTCTTTAGGTGTATATTCCATTGAAGCATTTAACGACCAAATTAAAAATTCATGTTCATTTCCGAGTCCTTTTCGAGCCCCCAGCCTTCTCCATTTACTAGATAAGATAAGATAAGATAATTTTATTAATTCCTCCTTTTTCCTTACTTCCGGACCATAAAAGCCTAAATTTGATCCCTCTAATTTCATCCAGTACAACCCTAGGAATCCAGGACAGAGATACCTAGAAAATAGGAGTTGCTTCTAACACATATTTTACTAGTGGCAACTTGCCATCTCTTGATAATCATCTGTGAGTCTATGACACCACGCATAATCCTGTTTTCCACTTATGTAGTCAGCCACTTCCAATCTTTTTTTATAAATAATCATATGGTGCCAATACAAATCCTAAATACATCAGACCCTCATCCTGATTAGAAATTGTATTTGGAAACAAAGTGGAGAAATATACTATATCATTTTCAGGTACCCCTCGAAAGGAAAGAATGGATTTATTTACATTAACCTCCATAGCTGTAGCATTACAATATAGATCCAATATCTCGTTTGGTTTGAATGAATCCCTTGTTGTCCCTTTATAGAAAATGAGGAAGTCATCAAAAAATAGTAAATGGGAAAGATAAAAAGCTTCATCGATCTTTAATGCCTTTAAATAGTCCCCCTCTTGACTTCCATAAGCCCTACTGAGGCTTTTTGAAACAATTAAAAACAAAAGGGGAGAAAGGGTGCATCCCTGGGTAAGACCCCTTTTGGGTTCAAAGAAGGGAGATGTTGATTCATCAGATTAAGCAGATCCAAGAAATCAGACTTTGGATGCTACCATGATTGCGCCGAGAGGCGCATTCTACAGCCCGATATGAGGTAGAAGTGTAATTCCGTGCTCAACGTGGAGATGACACGTGTCACATAAAAAAGTCAGCTTATATATCTATATATATATACAAGTCGGCTTAATAATTAATAATCTTAGGTGTATATATATATATATTTGTAAGTAAATCAAAACACCTATACACACTTCAAAACAATACGTACAAGCTGGACCTTCGAAATAAGGCTGAGAGCAATTACAGATTTGTCTCAGGTATGCGAATGCGTATAATTTAACTTTCTATATCAAGTATTGATGGTTCTCAGAACGTTATATATCTATGAATAATCTAAGGCTGCGTTAACTTCATGAATCAGAATCATTTGTTTTGTTGAATATCTGTTGATCATTACAATCAGTCTACCACGTGGTATATGATCGACCTTAGTCAATACTCACCATCGTTTTCATTTGCTTGATCAACAAAAAAATTTATACAATCGAATTAAAACCCATTGTCTACGATTCCATTACTCGATCCACATTAATATATTGATAATCATAACCGGATCTAATGCTCTGCATATGCCATAGTATGTGATTGATCTGTAAATCTGGAAGTGTGGGTTCAAAACTGTGTTGATGTTTCCCCCAAATGTTTTATGGATCTACAAGTCTGCATATGATGATTACCCAGAAAGTTTTTTGTTTTATTTACCAAAACATTTATTTGATCTGTGGATTTAAAATTATATCCGATTTGTATAACGTCTCAGCATCTGTTTTCTTTTTACCGTGATTTTGATGAACTATCCCATGTCTGTGTGAATTTAGTACATATCCACTTTGAGTTTTAACTACGATCTTGAGGGATTACCTAAACGTTTTGATTACCAAAACATTTATTGGTTGTGTAGATTTAAAACTAGATCTGATTTGTTTAATGTTGGGGTATGCGTTTAATTTATTTGGTATGTGTTGTTATTTCAGATCTGTATATAAAGAGAAGCAAATTTATATAATTTCTCTTGAAGTGAGAATCGCAGAGAGGGAAAAGCATGCAGAGCATTTGGATTTGTTTGTGAATATATTTCTTCAGATCGAAACAAACACAGACCTAGGTTATCAGCGTAGACTTAGATGGGACAACTCAGATTAGAGTTTAATATTTTAAATCTTCTACAGATCCAAAATAACAACACATACCAAATAAATTAAACGCATACCCCAACATTAAACAAATCAGATCTAGTTTTAAATCTACACAACCAAAATATTTGATCCCTCTCGGCGCATGATAGAGCCGGGTAAAGCTGGATCTAAGCTGGTTTACTATGACAATTAGAATTGTATCAAACTCTTTGAAAATTCAATGTTTCATGATTGATCCATGCATATTGGCATTAGGTACCATTCATCATAGACAGGGTTCAGAAGGGAGCTGTAGTTTCGCAACACATTCCAACAGATCAGCAAGTCATTGATGTCTTGACTAAGCCACTTGCAAAAGGGAAATTCAAACTGCTTAGAGAGCAGTTTGGTGTAGTGGAGAAAGCTTTTCTTGATAGAAGGGAGTGCAAGTGAATTGTACCTTAGGCAGTCTTCTAGAATAGTAGATTTAAGCACCTGTTCAACAGCACTGAAGAAGCTATCGAGCATGCATTCAGTTCTCAGGTAGGAGGCACGTCAATCATTCTGAATAGAGGGAGAGGGTGCATGCATAATCCTGTTTTCCACTTATGTAGTCGGCCGCTTCCAATCTTATTTTTTTTAAAATAATCATATGGCGCCAATACAAATCCTAAATACATCAGACCATCATCCTGATTAGAAATTGTATTTGGAAACAAAGTGGAGAAATGTACTATATCATTTTCAGGTATCCCTGGAAAAGAAAGAATGGATTTATTTACATTAACCTCCATACCTGTAGCATTACAATATAGATCCAATATCTCGTTTGGTTTGAATGAATCCCTTGTTGTCCCTTTAAAGAAAATGATGAAGTCATCAACAAATAGTAAATGGGAGAGATAAAAAGCTTCATCAATCTTGAATGCCTTTAAATAGTCCCCCTCTTGACATCCATAAGCCCTACTGAGGCTTTTTGAAACAATTAAAAACAAAAGGGGAGAAAGGGCGCATCCCTGGGTAAGACCCCTTTTGGGTTCAAAGAAGGGAGATGTTGATTCATCAGATTAAGCAGATCTGAGAAATCAGACTTTGGATGCTACCATGATTTACTATGACAATTAGAATTGTATCAAACTCTTTGAAAATTCAGTGTTTCATGATTGATCCATGCATATTGACATTAGGTACCATTCATCATAGACAGGGTTCAGAAGGGAGCTGTAGTTTCGCAACACATTCCAACAGATCAGCAAGTCATTGATGTCTTGACTAAGCCACTTGCAGTATCAAATAGAGGCAATAGAGGCTTATTAGATTGGAAGAAAGTTGAATAAAGAAGGTAACGGGTAGCTGAGGAATAGACAACATGTGATTAAAACTAAGCATGGAGAACAACAGCTTGTTCATGGCACATAACTTGTGACCTGTCGGTGTTCACCGACCACAAGTGGCTGTCCTAGTGTTATTTGTGGTTAAGTACCCTATGTTGGACACCACAATGTCCCCTGTGATGCAACGAGGAATTGTAGATTTAACCTAATAATAATATAATTTACTATGCAATGAAACAAAGTACATATAGCATTTATGCAATTGAAACTATACTGAATAGAATTTCTGAACATAGTATAAAAAAGTGATACTTACATACTAGGTTAGGAGCACTCGCCCAGTTCAATATCAAAATCAATCTCCATACAACCAATATGTGTTGGATCAATAGCACTATCTTCAACAATTTTGGTGCCACTTATATCTCCACTGCCAGAGATAGACAATACATTATCCGAAATTATTTTCCCTTTTACTCCAAATTTTGTCTGCTGTTCCATGTCTTCTTTGCAGTTAACAATCTGTGTATGTGTACAATCTTTCCCTCCTGCAAGAGCATTGAGTTGAACAGTTTTTAATATGAACACCAGACATATAATCTAATGAAAAATAGCCAGATTCATCGTAGGTATTAAATATTTGTGACATTCAAATTTCCGAATCCAATCTGTTTTCTTAATGCTAAATGAAAGAGCCTAATGCTTTGCATTGCATTCATTCAAATCCAATAGAGACCGATTTACTGTAAACATTCTACATTTCACAACATTGAAAAATGTCTATTTATAGAAAACCAAAATAAAAGATGGGTGTCTTAAATTACCTGTGGCTTCATCCTTCAGTAGTTCCCTCTTACATAGTCGCTTATGTAACAGATCAATTCCTGGAAAGACCATTAGATTGAGATTTCTAATTTTCTGCTTATCTGAATCTTCCAGAGGTTTGAAACCAAAGGCCATAGTCCATGTTGGCAAAAGATTAGGTATTGCTGGTAAAACAAGCTTTTCCACTTTGAGAGATGATAACATCTGAAATAGGAACTAGACAAGTTAAATGCATGTAGAAAATAAGTTGCATATCTGGACAAACAAGATATCTAATATAAAGGAACATATCCACATCAAAAGGTAAGAAAACAAATATAATGCAGAAGGATGGCATCTTATGTTGTAAAGCAAAGTAATGAATCTGAATAGTGCTTAGGGAAACAGACAGATGGGCAGGCAGCCAAAAATTGCAATTCATATCATATGTTATCACAAAGATGTATCTTATGGTAGATCAAAGAAGTAGTTCTGGCCAATGGCCCAATAGGGAAGAGAGCAACACAAGGGCAACCAGGCCAGTGAAGGAGGGTGATGCTATCACCCACAGCACTGTTCAATTCATGAAAGAAGTGGCCGACACACTCCCACAGGGGTGTCATATCATTGATTAGCGGAAATCACCATTGCCATTAAGTCAGGTTGGGTGGTACACAGCCTGATGAAGTATATGGAATCACCAGCCTCTAAAAAGGTGGTTAATTCCCAACACTTCATAATATAAGCTTTTTTTAAGTTTCGAAGAGGGCAGATAGAGGCAATAGAGGCTTATTAGATTTTAGCAATAAGCACATTACTGCAATTCATATCAGGGAATTTTTAAGAGCAACAGAGATTGCAGCAACAGGAATTAGATTTGTAAAAGGGGAAGGTCAGTTCTAAAGTATCTGCATCAAAGGCTGAAAGGAGCATTGGGTGCAAACAAAAGAAAAAAAAGATATTGAGAAGGGTAGGCAATTGGTGAGGGGAGAAGTGGTGAGAATGCAATGAGATGCTACAAGCTTATGTAGATACTAGACAACTGTTTGGGGGAACTATAAGCCAAGTAAAGAGAGGCTCCCCCATAAAGGTGCTACATAACTGAATATATGGTATAACAGTTACTGAGGACATACTAATCAAGAAGCTCAGAAGAAGTAAGGCCAGAGCAGGTACCTTTTGGGTAAAGGGTGGAGCCAGGATCCAAACTATTTAAGAGAAAGTCCTTTGTGATTTACACTTTTGCGTCAAAAATGAGAAAGGATGTTCATGATCCATTCCTGGGGATAGGACAGAGAATGGAACAGATGGACAGATGTCAAAGAAGCTTTCTGTAAAACATTCACAGTATTTTTCCTGACAAGAAGGCCTCGCTTTCATCTAAAGTGCATGAGAAAAATTCCAAACAGGTTGAAAAGGACCAAAAAAAGGAATTCCAATGCTGAATTGAAATCACTAAAAGAGCACATCAGGGACAAGTTACTCAATGTTAAGTCTCAATTATGGCTCATGGGATTTTACCTCTAAGGTTGTTGAAAGGAAGGTCAAACTGCAAAAAAGAAAGATAACACAGGTTCCCAATGACACCTTATGAGACTCATCAGTTGAGTTGCAAGTATTTTCTCATTTTTATATAAAAGGGTCTAAGATTTTTAGATACAAGAGAGTACTCTCCTGCAGCCTTAGTCAAGTACACTGAGGCTAAGCCTCTTGCAGTTTGTCCAGTACGTATGTAGATAGATTCAAGGCTTTGGCCAGCTAATGCAATTTTTTCCCAGCAAGAAGCATTAATTAGCATACTAACATTATAGTCCAATCAATCCAAATAAAATCAGAACAGTCTACGCCAACAGCCATATAATATAGGACATTTTAATCTGTAAAATGCTGCAGATCTGTTTTGTGAAACCACTCCTGTAAATAATCAATTGCATCCATTGGCTAAATAATAAATATAAATTATCTACATTTAGAAAGGCCCAATTCTGGTATTACACAAGATTTAGAATAAGTTTCCTTCCATTTTGACAGCTGGATTTTTTGGTTCAGCAATGAAAGCAGTACCATGTCAGGCCATCCACCAAGGTTCGCTTCCCTTAGAGGCACAAATAAAGGGTGTGGCCAGATGCAAGTCCTGGCCAAAATGTTTAACCGAGTGTGCACCATATTACCCATGAAAATAGATTGGCTGTGGTAATGGTAACTGATATATGCAGGCCAATTGTAATGATTATGGGGTTAAAAGAAGCAGTTTGAAATAAAAAAAGAGTTTTCACACAAAACTCAGAGAATTGATAGGGGCATTTACAACTAAGCATTATGTAACCTTTCCTAATTTCTGAAAATGCAACATTCCCTGCTATGCTATCAGAGGATTGACTTCAAATATTGAAGCAAACACTCTAGCCATAATAATAATACATAGATCTTCTGAGCAAACAACTATAGCATACCTGCTCTATAGCATTCACTAAGCGGCGACACATTCCTTGGCGTCGAAAATGATGACAAGTTCCAATAAGTGGCATCTCTGCTAAGCATCTTCCATAAATCCTGTAAAATATGTATCAGGTCAGCCACTAAAGAGACACTACCATGCATATTTTAAGACAACTCTTACTAGACAAATACATGAAGCAAAGTATATGTTCTTGCTCCCAGAGTATAATATAACTAGTAGCAAACTTCAAATTCAAACCATCCCAAATACCTTATTGATGTAACAAAAATAAATTCATCATCTTTTTCCAATACCACAGTGTAAAATCCTTTATAGTTCAATCGGTTGAAATTTGACCTGAAAAAATAAATTATTAAATAAAAACAAAGAGAGAGAAACATTAAGCCAATCAAGCACATGTAAAGAAGGGATCAAACCAAATACTCCAGCATGGTAAAGAAATGCTCTTGAATCCCCATGTAAAGTATAAATGCAAGTACCATAACTTATGTATTGCCACCCACTAATATATATAACAGGATTGTATGTTTCGATGGCAACTTTATTGAACCATGAATGAAATAAGTGGGAAATGAAACTAATTCTAGGCATTGTCTGACTAACAACTGCAAAGAGGTAATTCTAAAAGACCATTTTATTATTATATTGCAATATGATCTATAATATTATCAAAGTTATAATGATAGAATGTAGCTTTTTGGTAAGCATAAGTACTGAGTTTGTGATCCTAAGATGATGAATAGGAACCATTGAAATTAATTGCCTGTAGTTTACCAGCAGGCTGAATGTTAAAGCTAAATTTTAATAAAGAACTCACCAGCAACTAAACACAACATGTGATACCATGTCTATGTTTGTCCTTGGATCTATTATAGGAACAAAGCATTCATCCATAACTATATGAGCAACAACTAGCTTTGTATTGCAATCTGCTATCTTAGCCATGCTTAGCCCGTGAGTCGAAGGAATTTGTTGATCTTCATCAAAACGCCTGAGGAGAGTCCAGGAAAAGCTCCCTTCAAGAGCATTTGAAACTCCAAGGAGGCGGTCCAGGCCTGCAGAAACCTGTGTCACAAAAAATAGGGGAATAATGATTGTATGATGCCAATTGAAAAAAATACATTCATTGATAGTTTATCATTCTCTCTGAAAAAATCAAGAGGTGTAATGACCAAAAGTGCAAACAAAAACTTGCCTCCCCAACTATTATCAGAAACAAGAAAAAAACAAGTTTCTAAAAATGTATGACAAGGATCAAGGGAGAAAACTTGGGATAGACTTCTTAAGAAACCACAAGAACAAGAAAAATTATTTGAAGTAAAATCTGCCCTTGTTGTAAGAAGAAATGAGAAGAAAATTTTCAAGTAATCTACCCTTGTTGTGAGAATAAGTACCCAGCTGAAATGCTCTTTTCACTGATGGACTTCTGCACTTCTGTAAAAATAAAAAATATGAGAATCTTTTCTTTTGAGAAAAGATTATCCCCACTGCAATGCTGCTGGAAAAAATGCCCTGTTATCCAGCAAACACGATGGAGAAAACGTGGAGAAAACCCAAGGAGTAAAACGCCCTCGTTTTCCAGAAAACACTGCTACCGCTGCTCTGAATGGAGCCGCCTACCATAACTGTGTCGTCGGGCAAGATGCTTGCCGAGGAGTGGTACATTCTGGCAATGCTGCTAGGAGCGAGGACAAAGAAACGGGCGCGTAGAGGGGCTTTGGGTCTGTAGAGGAGAGGAGAAAAGGAGGGAGTTGTGGCCCTGTCCCATCCAACAACGCCTTTCTGGGCACCGTTGATAACGAGGATTTCTTTGTTAGGAAGAATGAGCATGTCGCTCATGGTCCTCGACCCAGGCATGTCCTCCATTCTCCACGCAGGATTGGGGTCCGTTATCACCATTCTCCCGCAGCTATCACCATTGGGGTCCGTCCTCCATTCTGTATCGAAACTATCTATATCAACCTCAATCTCATCCTCCTGCTGGCATAGGGACGGATTCATTTTCTTAATAATCTGGACTATGTTCTCCAACTTCTCAACGGGTAGACTTTGTAGGCTTGCACTCAACCTCTGCTTCTCCTGAAATGTCATCTCACGCTTATGAGGGTCTTTTTCCTTGGGTTTTTTGGGTGGTGCTGCAAAGGCGCGTAAAACACAGATTGATTCAAGATATTGTTAATGGTGGAGCATACGTAGGGTGCAGGCAGGCTATGGTGGAGGACTGGTGGTGAAGGGCGCGGGCAGAAATTTGGAATAAAATAACCCCAAACATATTGGATATTTATATATTTAAAAAAAAACCCCTTTTACCCCTAATATACCACCAATATATTGAATTTTTATTTTTTATTTTTAACTACCCCAATATGAACGGACGTGATATCATATTGGTCCCTAGGTGACGCCCCCGTGGAAAGGAGAAAGAGAGACAAAAGCAGATGGCAAGGCCCAACCCATTGAAATTCCAGACTCATATTATCCTTCTAATACTCATGTTGGTGGGGGTAGTTTTCAATCTCCAACCATTATGGATATGGGGTTCACTAGTCAAGCCAACCATGAGGAGGATAAAGTGTTGGAGGAGAGTGCATAATTTATTCACCAAAAACTTTATTTTTGGACTGAAAAAAAAAAGTAATTAAAAAAATTACATAATATTCAATTCAAGTGTTTGTTTAAAAAATGACAAAGAAAAAAAACATAATATTCAATTCCATAACATTTAATTGATATCTATCCTTAACAAGCGAAATGCAATTTAGATCTTTACATGATTAAAATATTTTTGCATTTAGGATTGAGAGAGTTTTAGCTAGGAAAAGCCCTCAATACTTCAATAAAAAGAGTCTTTAATTCAAGGGAGGTTTGGGAAGGGTGACCGAAGAATTCAACCATAACATTATATATATATGTGTGTGTGTGTGTGTCCCATGTAAAAGCAATTAATGCTAATTCCAAAAATACTATATCATATTTTTACATTTCAAAAAATTATTTTGTAAATATTATTATAAAGCTAATAGAGTTTATATATGAAAAAAACTTTTAATTTTGTAAATATCATTATGAAGCTAATCAAATTCATAAATCAAATTTATATATTAATATAAATTATGTATTTCGTAACATTTATACATATTTACATTGTAATATGGTATTAATATATGTAAAATATAATCATATTCTTATCCAAACAATTTAAAAGTATATTAGTGTGAAATTGATAAACTATAAATTATAAAGACTTATTATTTGAGTAAATAATTTCTTACTTGAATATATATGGAGTGTTTAATTTTGAATTGTCTATGATTAAATATTAAAATATCATTTTATCACAAAATATATAAAATTTTAGTTTTCATTATTTTACATTATATATATATATATATATAAAAGGTTATTTTGTAAAGTGATTCAAATTTTATATACCAAAATCTATATTATTATATTTCAAAATTTATTGAAAAATAAAATTATTTTAGCATTTTATAAAACATATAGTTTTGAAATTAATCAATATCAAACTATTCAAAATCACATATCAAAAATTAAATTTTTTTTCTTCATTATTACAGATTTTAAAATTAATTACACTTACTTTTTTTTAATAGAAAAAATATGCTTCTGAAATAGTGAAAATTAAATAAACAACTAAAAAGATAATAGTCCAAACGACAACTTTACATAACATTATATTTGTGTGGATAAACTCTTATGAGCATATAAAATAAACAAACTAAACCTAAAAAATCACAAAAAACAATGTTAAAACATAACATAAATGAGGATAATCATACCTAGCTGGAATCACCTTCTTACTGTACTATGATAATAAAAAAAACATGCGAAATGGTTAGACCCCATTTCACCAATATCCATATCCACTTCACTACAAAGTGGCTATCAATTAATATGAGTATTTACAATGTGGAGAAAAAATATTCCAAAAAGCTTAAATGTTACTAAAGGAAAAATGAAAAATGATAGAGGAACTACATATGTTGCATATGTTGACTTCTAGTATGCTTGAATGGATCCTTCATAATCAATTTTCATGCTAGAAGTTTTCAAAATGTATAAAGCTAGCTACGAGTACACTTCATAGTATACTTGTGTCATCCTTACATGAAAAAGCATTAGTCCACCTCAAATCTCAAATTTTTTTATTTAAATTGATTTATTATTGAAATTTTACATATAAAATATTAGCTTAAAATACTAATATACTACCTTCATATAGAAATATTATCTAGAACAATTATATAGTACTACATCTCTTCGATCTTTTCAACTATGCCATCTAACCTCGTGTTCGTATTTTGTTTGTAGGCCTCCATGGTTGACATCTTCAGAGTGTGATATTCATAACTATCTCCCATAGATGAAGAGGCTGCAATGGTGATAAGGCTAAGGCCCCAGTGAGGCAACGTACGTGTGGTATGTACGCCTCTAGTTTCGCATCCAGGAGAACAGAGGAGTAGCCACACGCGGAATCTTATCCCCATTTTCTAGAGATTTACTTTTATTATATATGATCTCTTATCCAATACTCCTTCCGAAACACTCGTGGTGCTTTCACTTCCATCACCCCTAGTTTACTCAGAAGCTATGTTACCAGAAACGAGAAACGAGAAAAGAAACGAGAAACGAGAATGGTACGAGAAACAAAGTTTCCAGGTTTCGCATATAAAAAATGAGGAGAGAGAAAAACACTTCAAAATTAAAGGTAAAGAGCTTCTAGATCACCCTTTAGTGTGCCACTAAGAAATTTTTAACAATAATAATTACATATTCTGAATAAGTCATAAACAATCTTATTTCATTGAGAAGCAAAAGTATAACCCTAATTTCCTACCTTAAAATCTTTGTTGCATAGAGTATGACTTGCTCAAACATATTATTAAAAATGAAAAAAAAATGGATTGATACATCTACAATACTTGTAAGCATTCCGTTTTTACAATTCTCTCCCATTGACAAAAATAACAAAGTTGCAGTAAACCAGATACTATTGCATAGTGTGAAGTCTATTGGAATATTTGGATGTAGAGAAGGAACGAAAGGAAATGTTTTAATGGCAAGGGCTCCTAAAAGATATTCAAGGTCTTCTATTATATGTTTAAAATGAAGTTGATCATTCCAATCTCTCTATCTTAATAATAGAATAAATTTGTGTTGTGAAAAGCTTAAATTGTGATATATAAATATGTAAAAAGTGAAAAAAGCATGAGAAATTCAGGGTTAGCTTTGCAAAAGTGTTTTTGCCACCAGAAAGGATTTATGAACAGGGATGGAGAGAAATATGAAAAGTAATAAGTCCATAGTGTGAGAGCTAAGGCACTGAGCATAGTAATGGCACTCGCAACAAAGTTAACATTAGAACAAAATAATTAATAATTATAGAGAATGCACAAAAAGGTTGTTTTATTTACTTCTCCCTTACATTGCCCTTGCTACCATATTCCTTTTGTATGTTAATGAAATTAAAAAAAGATGTGGTTTCGGTGGGGACTTTCAAATGAACTGTAACCATTTCCATCCTGAGTGTGGATCTATCTTTATTTATATTTTTGGAACTGTAACCATTTCCATCATGAGTGTGGATCTATCTTTATTTATATTTTTGGAGGAAAATGTCTCTTAAGTGTCACTAATAGCCTTGTCTAGTTGATAGATTTTTTTATTGGTCTCGGGGATGCTTTTCTGGGGGAGGAAAGCCAAATTGAAGATTTAGTGACGAAGAGGAAAGTCAAGCTCTTTTATCACATGTTAGTATGACTTAGCAAAATGGCACTGTGGGATGTGTCTAGAGTTGAAGAATGAGGAACATAACTCAAAGAAAAGGAAGAGTAATGAATATCCGAAGAATGAGGAACATAACTCAAAGAAGAGGAAGAGCAATGAATATTGGAGAAACATGAATTAAAAATAAGGAAATCATAGTTGCTTGCATTTTTACGAAAACCTGGTAATATTGAAGCTTTCACGCTTGAGCTCTGGGCTAGCTGCTCCATCTAGTTCTTTTCGTTTCAATGCATCCAGATCTGCTTCGCCCCTCTTAAATTGTTGAGCTCCAAAGGGGAAAAATAGACCCGCAATGACTGTGAAAGGAGCTCTAGGGATTGCTGTCTTCCCGGGTTGTAATTGCAAACCCCCACCGTTTGTCCGGACAATAGCTTTTCCAGCATACTCATAGGAGCTGATCTGAGCCAATACTTGTCGAATCGATTGGGGGAGATCCCATCGAATAACCAGAGATCCCAGATCTGCTCCACCACTGTTAAATTGTTGAGCTCCAAATGGGAAAAATAGACCCGCAAGAACTGTTTAATCCGCTGCTCCACTTCTTTCATTGTAAATCTCATAATTTTGACCAACTGTGAGGTTGCCCAGGTCTGTAGCTCATCTTCCTGCTGGTTTTGCCCTACTATTGACCTTGTTCTACCTCGTTCTATTTGGGTGAGTGTCAAGCATTAGTGCCAAGGTCTGAGGATAAGAAGGCTGCTCTCCAAATACCACTGGTTAGACAACGCATCCTTCTTGGATCTGAATAGAAACCCTAGCCAACCACGAGCAAGGAAATGGGTAACAGGTGCATACCCCAAGACCGACGTCCACTCAGCTTACATCCACAAATTCAAATTTTCCATCGATATTTTCCCTGGACGAGGAACACCACAACCAGGTTATCTAGGGCCGATTTGCCTTCACCCGTGCACCCTAGGTAATGGTATTTCAGTTTATGCTAGTGAACATTTATGTGGTCACCACACTCCACCCACCAAATGACCAAAAAATCAAATTGTTTTTACAGAAACAAAAAATCGCTCAAAGGAACGGTTCGTTTCTTAAAAACCCGTTTTTTTGTTGCAGAAACAAGAACGGCTGTATAAAATGGCGGTTTCCGTCCTGTCCCCGTTTGTACGGCGTTTTCCTTCAAAACCGTTGAGCGTGGTCACGTTTCTGGTAACATAGCTCAGAAGTATAATGCAGTGAACAGGTATAAAAACTACTTCTTCCTCCTTCTTTGCAGTTCGCAGGGAAGAATACCTCTGGAAGGCTGGAACCGGTTCCTCTTGGCAATATGAGTCGTGGACACCCAGATCGCAGGCCCAGGGAGCACCACTTGGCTGCCAAGAATGCATGGCCTTCACTACGCCACTTGGAAAACATCGGATAGACAGAGTGCATGGCCTTCACTGCTCCACTTAGCACTCACGGAATGGCCAAAATACATGGTCCTCATTGTGCCACTTGGCATCCATCGAACGACCATATCGCATAGCCCTCACTGCACCACTTGGCACCCATCATACGGTTAGATCGTAGGACCTAGAAAGCATCATTTGGAACGCTCTAGATAGCCAGATCCAAGGGCCCTCATAACGCCACTTGGCATCCATCCAACGACTCTCCCAAAATTTCCGTACGCCCATATTCATCCAATTCATGCTTTTCGTATGCTAGCTGACAACTTTCCGTACGTGGCTTTGCGGTTTTCCATACCCCACTTGGTTTATAGTGCCACATGAAAACATAGGGGAGGACCCGATCAGGGATCAAAATTCAAGCCGTCAGTGCCCATCAAAGGGCTCCTAGGCCGTCAGTGAAGGGGAATTTAAAATTTGCACGTCATTTAAAATGGGGTTTTTAATTTTTGTCATTTTAATAAAAAATAGAGCTTTTAAATTAAAATTACACTAGAAGGGCTAAGATAAAAATTGCCCATCAACAATTCTTGTGATTTCGACTTGTACCAGTGTGATTTCGACCTGTACCAGCCTCCAAGAGATTTCATATCATATTAATGAGAAGATCCAATGTGATCCGGCGGGGCATTCGACCGCGCAACCTCCCCCAGGAATTAATGTCATCAAAGTGCTAACGAGGGTCCCATGAGAGATAACATTAATGTCATCAAGGATGTTCAAGGGGATTCCTTAACGTGCCTTAAGCTAGGAAAGCGGCAGCATTTTGGAGACTCAGCGAATCCGGCTAAGGTAATTAATCCAGTCACTGGTAATAGCGCTGGCGATTGCGTTTATAAGAAGCCGAGGGCTTTGCCGGCTTCGACCGTGCAACCTCCCCGTTGTCGTTGTCAAGTGGAAGGATGCAACGTAGTGTTGGCAAATGCATTCCAAAGCCCCCAAAGTCATTGTTCTTGGTACCGAGCAACGCTTCTGTCAGCAGTGTAGCAGGTAACTAACCAGGAGACGGTTGGAACTCACTATTTTTTTTTCTTTCTGAGTAGGTCAACATGGATCCATACATACTAAGTATATAATTTGATAATACACATGAATAATTGGGTGTTGTGGTGCCTATCTAGATTCCATGGCATAGCAGAATTTGATGACGCAGAGAGAAGTTGCAGGAGAAGGTTGGCGGGACACAATGAACGGCGAAGGAAGAACTCGTTAGATTCATTGGCTAACTCCGACAGCCAAGGTAATTTTATATAAATTTGCCTTTCCTGTTACTGTAAGGCGGAGATGTGCATGCATTCAAGCCCAAGTTCATTAGTTGACAACCTATTACTTTTTGAAGACTTTAGTTTTATATTTGTCAGAGGATAATTCTCTGAATTGGCCCTGTGAAACTTTCAGATGATGACTGTGCAAAAACCTCCATTGTTTATTTTTCAGGTCTGCATCTTTTCGATACTTTATCAATTTCTCAGTAATCTCAAAACATTCAGCTTTGGTTGCTTCTGCTTCCCCTATAGATTTTATTTTATGACTGAAGCTTCGGAGTTCTAGCATAGGCTGCCTCTTGTTTTGAATTCCTTCAACGCCATCAAGAATGGTCTTTTAAGTGAGCCTGCCTCTTGTTTTGAATTCCTTTAACGCCATCAAGAATGGTCTCTTAAGTGAGCACGTTTTTTCGTCCTCAATCCATACTTCCAAATTTATAGCCATAGATTGTACTATCCGGCTTGACCATCTGTTAAAGTTCCTTTTTTATTATAAACCTTAAAGCAACTGATCAATTGTAGACATATTCCCCAATAAAATAGATTGAACACAATGTAGGCAGGGATATACATTTACTTGGTGCAATTTTACAAATCCCATTTTGAAAAAAAAAATTTTGTTTTTAATTTTTGTCATCGAGTAAATGAAATGTACAATTAATTTATTAATGTCATTTAAAATGTAAGCTTTTTGAAAGCCCTTCATCAATGAAGGGCTGCATGAATATATAACCTTCTATATGAAATTAAGACCAGCCCTTCAATCTTGATCCCTGGACCCGATACGGGATTTTCTCATCATGGTTTTGCGCTGGTCCTTCGCGATTGCCCACAGGTTGATGAGTACTCGGCTGTGTTTGGGTATCACGAATCCTACAATCTCACAACGACTATTTGCTCAGTTCTGTGCGGGAGGAGCATGGGAACGGGCAACGCTTTTTTCATCACACGCTCCATGTGACTTTCTTCTAGCATTCTGTTCCGCCCAGCAACCTCGTCCAACTCCGCTTGGACTCGCTCCATCGTCTGCGGATTACGGATTATATTGCGAGTGAGCTATTGTCTTCCTCCACCCAAAATTTCCTGCAACAAACAAGGAATTCGACATAAAAAGACCTTCTTTACTATTTGCATCCCGCCTCTGCAAATGGGTAATGCCAGAACAACAGTTTTCACAGATCAATTCACTTTTCTACTATCGATAAATACTTTCCTGGCTTGTCTAGGTGTTAAGAGACTTGCAATTAGGTAGCTTTTGATATTAGTGAGAGTAAATACATCGCTTCTCATGTCATGTCAAGCAGAACGTCCAATAAATAGATCATTTTCACTGTCGATCCTGTCGCTGGTATTGCTTCTGGAGGTGGCAAGACGATCTTGTATGAATTTATAAAAAATGCCATGTACCTTTCTTCTATGGATTCCTGCATCACGGGAAATGCCCTGAGGATCCAAGTGCAACCAATGAAGAAAGGGGAAAGAGTCTACCAGATTTGTAAGTGCATGAAGTTTCTGCAGCTTGCCAATGCTATATTCTCTCAACTCCGGAGAAACAAAAGAAAGAGGATCTGACATGTCTTTACCGAAGATCATGTTTCCCAATAGATTAATTGCGGTGTTGAAAGCAGTGTATCCAATATTTACACGCTTTTTGTCGATGTTGCAGAGCTTCTAACTTCTTGACAGAGAAGAGTTCAGAAGTAGATATACGTACGTCTGAGCATACGCAAGCGAGGTCCAATTTGGCCAAAAACCATTAAGGAGGAGTGGGTTAAAGTCTTGCTTGCTTGTGTCACATTCAAGGAGGTGGTCCTGCCTCGAGTATTTCCTTTGCCATGGCGGGAGAGAAGGCCACCACTGTGGTTTTCATGCCGAGAAAGAGAGACATGCAGAGAGGCTCGTATTTGGTAGCAAGATGGAACATTATAGATTCGCTGTGGTTGTAATTACCCTGCAGCTCAAACAGATTTCCAGCCATTGGCAACTCGGATGATTCATCTGGTATTAACATTCAATCACACGTTGCCCCTCTGCTTCTCAATTCCTCTCATTACGAATCGCAGGATCTCTTCAATTTTACAATTCCTTTCATTTCTCTTCAATTTTACAAATCTTTGATGGGAGCACCGGTCTCCTCATTAATGTAAACAAAGACACGCAACTAGGAATTTGGTTTTCATTTTAACCGTCCGAAAGTTTTGTGACGTTTTGTTAAAAATTTTACCCTTCAACCATAAATTTCTTCCATATTTTTTTTATTTTTTCTATAAAAGAAATTATTTAAAATAAGATTATATATATATTTCAATAGCTTTATTTAATACTTGCCTTCATTAAAATTTTGAATATATCACTTAAATTGAACCATAAAAAATATTTATTTCAGTTTCAATGGGACTTTTAGAGAGTTAATCAATAGTATTTGAATTTGAAACTATATAATTATAAAAATAAATCACTAAATACAAAAGCCATGAATACATTATTGATGTTATTTTAAAATTATTAAAAAATTGTCCAAATAATGTGTTAAATCACTAAACACAAAAGTTACACATATATTATTGATGTTTTTTAAAATTATTAAAAAATACAACATACTATATAACAATTCTTCAAAATCATTTCACGAAAATCTCTAAATCTAAACAAATCAGAAAATATAATGCCAAAAATATAGTAGAGTGTAAATGCTCATTGCAATAATGAAAAAATGACAAAAAAATAAAATAATGGAAAAATCATTCAGTTAAATGAGCTTTTATGTATTTAGGAAAAATCAATGCAACTAAAAAAATAATTCTAATTTAATAGATGTTTCTAATTTTTAATGAATGTATGGTTTGGAATTTACAACTTAGAAAGTATAGTTTTATATAAGAAAAATATATTAATGTTACTAATAATATAAAAAAATAGCAATAATATAATAAGGTTTATAAAGTTTATTGTCCTACAAAATTACTTTTTAAAAATTTTATTATTCTTAAAAAAAAAAAACCAAGCATTTTGCCAGTCAAATTCCATTGCTGAACGCAACCCTTCATACCTCCGCCAACTTTACATTTTAGGTCACTGAGCACCGCAAATATTTCAACCCTTCATACCTCCGTCAACTTTACATTTTAGGTGGCTGAGCACCGCAAATATTTCAGAAAGCAAACCCGGTCGGTAACTCCACCCCCACCGATTTTCCAAAAGAAGAAGGCAGAATGGAAGTATTTGTAACCTTCCTCTTATAAGATTCTATTGAAAGATATAGAATGTAGAACACACAGACACGGACATAGATATTACAAACTGGAAGCCATCGCTTCATTGTTGGGTAATCATATGAATTTATAGACTTACAAATTAGAAGTTTCTCTAAGAAAAACCACCGACATTGACTTGAAGAGCAATGTTCCAACCACCACATTTTCCCCACCGCCTCATTAATTCCTTCTTCGAGATTTCTCTTTTTCTCTGCTGATATTAGTATCTAATAAACATTACAATATCTTAATTAGTGTTTTAACAGATTCAAATATAATTTTTTGTGTATTTCAAACGTACCTTCTCAATGTACCCAATTATGCTTTCATCTGTAGTTCTTTGTTGCCAATGATCATCTGTGACATGGAAAACTGCCACAGCATAAGAAATTGTGAGCCTGGGCAGGACTAGAATACTGGTAAGAGTATTAACGTACATACCGTCAATGAACCATCTCCCATCTGAAGAAACAAAAAAGTATTAAGCTTACAAATCTTATGTCTGTCTTCGATGGGAGCACCCGTCTCCTCATCAATAACTTAAAAAAGACACGCAACCCTCCATACCTCCACCTCCACAACGTTACATTTTAGGTCACTGAGCACAAAGAAGGCAGAATGGAAATATTTGTTGCCAAAGTCCACAAAACAAAGAATGAATGATTCAGGGCACATATCATCAGCTCAAAATGCAACCTTTGCTCTTATAAGATTCAAATATAAATATTTGTGTATTTCAAGCGTACCTTCTCAATGTATCCAATTATGCTTTCATCTGTAACTTTGTTACCATTATCATCCGTGACATAGAAAACTGCCACAGCAGAAGAAATTGTGAGCCTGGGCAGGACTAGAATAAAATAATGGTAAGAGTATTAACCTACAAAAACAATTGAAACATAATATCATTAATGTCCATGAACCATCTGAAGAAACATAAGAAACCTACCGTCCATGAACCATCATTCCCCATCTGAAGAAACATAAGAAACCTTGTTGATATTAAGGTTCAAGTCTGTCAGCACTTGAACAGCCTCCAACAGAATACCATGCTTCTTTGCACTGTCCACCTGTAAGAAGAAAAAACCCAAATTCAACTTCAGAATTAACCTGCAAATACATAAACATAACATTAACCTACACATACAGAAACATAATATCATTAATTACAAGCATACTGTCCATGAACCATCTCCCATAAAGTTCAATTCTGTCAGCACTTGAACAGCCTAACAGAATACCCAAATTCAACTTCAAAATTACATGGCAAGGCAGAATACCAGAGGGCCAATTCCCACTAAAACGCACAGGCTGAGGCTGTTTTGATGGGGAAAATGCTTAATGAAAATCTACCCCCAATAAGTACGGAATTACACAAAGAAAGAGAAGAGCTTCACCTTCATGTTGTATGTCCACATACGGCATTATCAATCACAACCCTGAAATTAAATGGTAATTAAAAGTTTGTTCAATAGTAATTTAATCGAAATAGAAATTCTGTTGATTGGTTAAGCGTATTCATTCGTATAACGAGCTTCTCATATTCATTGTAATTGTTTATGTCCAACGGAGAACTCCATTCCATTTCTGCCAGAAAACTTGCCATTTCACAGTAAAGAATCCAATTATAAAACTAAGAAGCAACGGCTGCTATTCGTTTTATGCAGCACTCAGTCAGGGAATCCGGAACAGGTTGGCAGAGTTTCTAGCACGAGTTGGATTCTCTACCCTTTTCCTTTAAATAAATAAAATCAATGGGAACCTGAACTTATACATTGATACATGTACTTAAAACTTTACAGTCTTTAGAGCTTAAGCTTAATTGGGTTTAACGGAGTAGAGTCGAAGAGATCGTGAATTCCATTGCATGTCGTGGCAGTGTAGTTTCCTAACGAGTTGTCTAAAGAGGGTTAGTTTTTACTAGTTGAATTTTCAAAACTTTCAAAAACACTACTAGATGTTACAGAATGTGGGTGTTGGGGGTTTTCCTGTAACTTGATTTCATTTCTAAGCTTAAAATAGTTCAACAAACAACATAAATTATAGATTTTGTAGATTAAATTCCTCAGATTTAGTCATATATCAGCCTGAAAAGTAAAAACCTCCCCTCGTTAGACAACTCCGTTTCCTAATTCGGACTCCCATACCTTGCATGGATTAAACGTGGAGGTGGCTATTTCTATGGGGATTCTGGATTCTGATGCATGGCTTCAACGTGGTGCTTTTTATTTCTATTTTATTTATAAGCCATACATGTTCTCATTGATGATAGGGGATTCTTTTCTGCATAGATTCAATGTGGCGGATACAATAAAGGGATTTTAAACTACACTCAAGAAGATGATTTTGCTTTCTTATCCAATATTAAAAGGCAAGTAAAGGGAGCTTAGAGGGGGAAGGCTATAGTGTTCAGTAGGTAATAAAGATAGCTTCAAAATTGTAAGGGAAGGTTTTTAGCATATGATTATAAGTAATGCAAGTTTGACAAGGTTTTAGTAAATTATTCTAATCTAAGAAAAGGAAATTCTACCCATTTTAAATTAGACATAATACATTCTATACACTCTTTCTACAATAGAGACATGTGCTAAGGGCTATGGATTGAATTGGTCTCCTTGATATAGTTGCCTGGTAATATAAATATATAACTGCCTAATAATATATAAATGGATATATAGCTTGGTAATATAGCTTCCTGGATTTCTGTAATATCCACTCTCAAGCAAACTCTGATTTGTGTAATATCCACTATTGGAAAGCGAACTTCAAAGGTTTCCCCAAACTTAAAACTCAAAAAATGAAATTAAATAAACCTTATACAAAATATAAAATCCATTATTGCAACAAAACGACAATAATTATGCAAAACTCGATGTTGTTAATATCAAATGCAAATGTTAATTAATTAATATTTTTCTTCATGTTAAGAAAAAGGAGTAACTAAGCAACACAGGAAAAACAATATTGTAACACCACTTTGGTTGCATGAAACAATTTGAGAACCATATATATATATATATATATATTTACGAAAGTTGCAAAGTCAGTGCCTGGGAGGCCGTTATCAATTACTAGATCTCCTATGTGCAATACTAGAAAACAATACTCCTTTTATTGTAACACCACTTTGGTTGCAGTCAATTCTGTAAAACATCACTTTTATGTTTCAGGTACACTTTCGTTAAAATCTTCTTCTTACCATGTTTTCTTTTCAATATTCAACATCTTTTTAGCAAATTCTTATAATAATTAATACTTCCTTAAAATATCAATCCATGCCATGCATGTACGTAATAATAATCGTTGGAGTTTTTCCAGGCCTGACAAGTTGAATGGAGAAAGATATTAAAAAGGGGCAACGAGGTCACAATTGTTGCAAGCTTCAGTGACATGATCAAAATCAAAACGACGGGTTGACGCATGTGACAATTGTTGTATTTGTCCAAAAGAGGACAAAGCCACACTGTGGCCGGTTAATGTCAATGGGCGCTGACAACAAACATTTTCTATTGTTGCTTCTCGTGCTCACTGCCATGATAGCCTTCATCATTGCTCAAATGGCATCATTCCTATGGTGTCAAGTAATCGGTATTCCTCCTATGGTGCTAATTGTCCATCTATATGCCATGTGTCAAGATCTCTATGGTACCAACACCTCATATGCCTCATGGACCAAGGTTTTGTGTTTACATGTGTCAATATCTCTATGGTACAAACACCTCATATGACATGTGTTACAACTCACGACTCTTTGCCCCACATAGCATGATTCATCAATGTAAGTGGGATCATTTCTATGGTGCCAAATTTCAAGACTCTACGGTTTCCAAAGCCAAGGTTTGGTTCCAAGTGTCACACCTCCTTGTGTCTATTGCACCATGTTTCACAATCCTTTGCATATGCCATGGTTTATATGGGCCAACTGCCACAACTCATATGGTGCAATGTGGTCAGGGGACATTATTGGTACCAAATTTCACAATTTTATGGCACCACACAACCTCATTTCTTTGGGGTCACATGTCATGCTTTGACTAGTTAACTCGTAGCACCTATCATTGGAAATATAGCATGTCTTAATGGCATTGGGAACCCCATTGAATGATTTTTAAATCCCTCAAACAACAATTCCATTGTAGAGAGAAAGGATGAGGCTAAGAAATCACTAAATATAATAATAAGGAAAACCATGTCCAACAATTTCTTAGGCTCTTTTCTTTTAACAACATACACCAGAATCCTTCAATTCTCAAGATCTTTTAAAAGTTTCTTGGGATTTTTTCACTTAACAACATACACCATAATCCCTCAATTCTCAAGATCTTTTAAAAATATTTTATCTCGATAAAATCAATTCAATTTGGCAACCACAATAACATCTATTAATTTATGATCGGGCACGACGAACTCGAAAAACCAACCTCCTGCTTGTAAGACAGGTGCTCTTCCATTGAGCTAACACCCTTTTGTTAGAAAATGAGACTTACATGTGTAATAAAGTAACTTTTGTGAATTAGGATACAAAAGTTAGGATTGGGTTGTTATTAGCTTTTAGGATTTAGACAAATAAAACCTTTCAACTAGTTTAAAATAGAAGTGAATGTCATTGCAATAGTGTGAAGTGTTTTAGTAATACAATATTGTGTTATTTTGTTCCTATATTTCTCATGGCTAGCTTCTTCACTAAACCTTGACTAGGGTTTCATCATTTAGTGATCGAGTACCTTTGTAAACCCTAACCTTCTTCTTATTGTTTTTCCTCGCAAAGAGACTCAATGCATTCATCCATGTAACCCTAACCATCTTCTTCCTATTGTTTTTCTTAGAAAGGAGATCAGATAATGAAAAAGGAAAAGATAGGGTAAGCAAGGCAACCATGATCTCTAAATTTATCTCCTAAGGAACAAGTCTCAACCAAGGAACCTCCTTCTTAAGCTTCTTCAGTACTCCCCATCTCAATGGATTGGCACTTTCTATTGCTTTAACACTTTCATTCTTTTAGGTTCAATGGATGGACACTTTCTAGTGCTTTTAACACTTTTCATTCTTTTAGGTTCTTTTTCTCCGTTTTAGGCATTCCTTGGGGATGTATTTTTGCCTCCCCCTTGTCATCTTTGTCTATTGTATTCATTTTACTAATTCCATGCATCAACTTGATCTTTACTAAACATTAATATTTAAATTAAATTAAATTAAATCAAGTATTATACACAAAACATTATAGATAACCCTGAGGAAGATTTAAGTGTCACTAAAATCATTTTTCCCTATGATTATTTTTTAAGGATTCATGACATGCATGCCCACACATTTCCTCTTTATAATTTTTCCCATCAACAAATTGACCTCCACAATTGTTATGGTTTAGTCCCCTTGACAATCATAACTAAGCACAGTTACTAGATTCATCCCTAGGATTAATCACACCTGAATCAGATTCTTTATAATTGAATTCTTGGATTATTCATTAGATTCTTCCACCTCATTTTTACCAATCTAAATTTGTTTACGTAGGATAAATGTAGGATAATTAGGTTTAATTAGGGCTAGGGTTTTAAATCCCCAATTCCTAATTTGGGATGAGTGCCACACCCGTATCATGTTCTTCAATTGATTCGGATCGCACCCACAATTCGTGTAACCTTGTAATTAAGTGATCAACTACCACTTAGGATATCATTACCTTTGCACCTTGACCCAACCCGAGACTTGTCAAATCTATCCTAAAATGAAACAACACTCCCCCTAGTGGCACTCATGGCACCTAAAGTAACTAGTTCTAGGTTTGAACTTGAAACTTCCCATAGTCTAATTTCCTTCTCTTTTTGCTATGGATCGTAAGTCTACTTAATGGAACACCAAATCACTGATTAATTATTGTTGCAAGACATAGAAGCTCATTATATTCCAAAAATATGATTTTCAAATTTTCAAAAACTTTAAATTAAATTTCAATTTCAATTTAAATCTAAAGAACAAAAATCTAAAATTAATTACCATTTCACGCAATATTACATACATAAATATTTTAGTATTAAATATTAAAATATTTATAAAAAAATCATAAACTACTATAAACTTATAAAGTAAAAAATATTTTGATTAGAAAGAGAAAAATGTGGTGTAAACAAGGGTCGATAATACATTACTTGTCAATAATACATTTGTGGTATCTTGTAACAACTATTGTGACAATGATCAAAGTTCAAATCTTAGTGGACATGCTCTTCCCATACACAAGGAGAAAAGTGTAGTATAAACAAGGGCCGATAATACATTACTTGTCAATAATACAGTTGTGCTATCTTGTAGCAACTATTGTGACAATGATCAAAGTTCAAATCTTAGTTGGCATGCTCTTCCCATACATGGGGTTTGTTAATTGTTGCTATTTAATTATATGAAATATCATAACATAGCCTTCAAGCAAACTATTGTGTGGCGTTGACTAGGTAAAAATTGGGTCTAACCCAAGTGGTTGTGGGATGGAGTGTAATCCTCCCCACCCAAGTTCTATTCCCCTAAGTGACATGTTGAGTTATAATGAGTATATTGTTGCAATGGATTCAATCCCTATTGTCAATTTGGACTTGTGCCCTAAGTAATCTAGTGTTTACCCTAAGTACCATCCTTGAAATGATGGGGATGAGATGCATCAGGGATTTCTCGAGATAATTTACCTAGAAAATAAAGGCATCAATAAACCTAGGTTAGTTGAATGTGGCTGTTGATAATATTGAATATTGTTGATGTAACATTTAGAAATACTATTGTGTAGTGTTCGCTAACTATTAACAATCCTTATTTTTCACTTATGTGTGTGCGTGTGTGCATGGGGAACCATATAAAAAATACCTTAATCACGTAAATTTTAAACACAATATATATGGAGGAATTTGATTTTTCACTGGAGAGAAGATCTGTTATGGCGGCATTTGAATAAGAGACCAATTTTATGAGATGGAATAAGATTCCATTTTCTCCAACAAAGAGTAAATCCTCCAATCATTGAAATCATGAACCTTGAAGAGGATTTACCAAAAAAATAAGGATATTAAAAGAATAAAATGGCGTTATATGCAAAGTTTAGATTACGTCCAAGTTCATTTTTTTGTTCTCATTTTTGCTAATATAAACATATACACAATAGAGTATAAGATGTCATATTTTGAGTGATCTCTTCAAGTCAAAGCCCTACTCCAACAAACAAAACAAGCTAATTATATCCAATTGAAATAATAAAATCAAAACCACATACTTCAACTATAGAAAAAGTGATCCTAACTATGGTTGATCCTTGGCTCTTTTGAAAAGGACTAATTCACTAACACACCAAAAAATCCTTCAAAATAATGGAGTTATAACTGAAGTAAGGATTAAAGTTCCCATTGAGCTAATAGTGAACATCACCCCTGGCTATTAAAATTCCAAGTAAGGAGATTCGGTTATGAGGGAAGCACAAATATTTTGGTCCTAAATTGCCTTTGGATGTCATGGGTTCCACTGTCATATTGAATTAAATCCTTTGAAAAAGGAATGTAAAAATTTAGGATTTGATATCAATGAGCCTCGTCAACTTGTTTTTCAATTAACTGAAAAACTTGAGTTCAAGGGTTTTGATTATGTTGGAGAACAAAAAAATATTTATCAAAACCATAGTCTAAGCCTTAAATTGATCCCTCTCTCTCTCTCTCTCTCTCTCTCTCTCTCTCTCTCTCTCTCAAAGTAGAAACTAGTCCCTCCCATAAACATTACCATTTGAGGTCTTCAAATCCTTCCTCGAGCGAATGTGAGGGGTCAAGAATTAATGGTCAAATTGATCTATACCCTAATGGAGTGGTTGACCCTTAACACACCATGGATGGTTGCCTAGATAGTCTAGGAATCTGTGGATATTGACAATTATAGGTTTATGAGGGTTGTGATACACCTAGATGGAGCATTGTGGATGTAACTCTACGTTTTATGGATGCAATTTTCTGGGCGATCAACAAGTAGAAAAACATAAGGAAAACTATGCAACAAAAGAAAAACAATACTGTAACACACTTTAGTTGCATGAGAAATTTGATTCCCATTATTTCTTTTCAATATTCAATCATCTTTTTACCATTTTTTTTTATAATAATTTATACTTCCTTAAAATATCAATCCCTACCATGCATAAGTAATAGTAAGCCTTGGAGTTTTTCTTGGACTAACAAGTTGAATGGAGAAAGATATAAAAAGGGGAAACGAAGTCACAATTGTTGCAAGATTCAGTGACATGATCAAAATCAAAATGATGGGATGATGCATGTGATAGTTGTTGTATTCATCCAAAAGAGGAAAAAACCACACTGTGGTAGGATAATGTCGATGGGCGCTGACAACAAACATTTTCTATTGTTTCTTCTCATGCTCACCGCCATGAAAGCCTTCAACATTGTTCAAATGACATCATTCCTATGGTGTCAAATAACCGGTATGCCTCCTATGGTGCTAATTGTCACATATATATGCCATGTGTCAAGATCTCCATTGAACCAACACCTCATATGCCTCATGGACCAAGGTTATGTGTTGCCATGTGTCAATATCTCTATGGTACCAACACCTCATATTCCATGTGCTACAACTCATGACTCTTTTCCCCACATGGCATGGTTTATCAATGTAAGTGGGATCATTTATTTGGTGCCAATTGTCAAGACTCTACGGTTTCTAAAGACAAGGTTTGGTGCCAAGTATCACACCTCCTTTCCCCATGAGGCCAACATCTATTGCACCATGTTTCACAATCCATTGCATATGCCATGGTTTATATGGGTCCACTGTCACAACTCCTATGGTGCTATGTGTCCACGAGACATTATTGGTACCAAATTTCACAATTTTATGGCACCACATAACCTTATTTATTTGTGGTCACATGTTGTGTTTTGGATTAGTTAACTCGTAGCACCTATCATTAGGAAAATAACATGGCTTTATGGAATTGGGCACCCCATTGAATGAGTTTTAAATCCCTCAAACAACAATTCCATTGTATAGAGAAAGGATGAGGCTAAGCAATCACTAAATATAATAATAAGGAAAACCAACCATGTCCAACAATTCCTTGGGCTCTTTTCGCTTAACAACATAAACTAGAATCCCTCAATTCTCAATTTTTTTTAAAAATATTTTATATCGATAAAATCAATTCAATGTGGTGACCACAATAACATTTATTAATTTATGATCAGGTATGATGGACTCGAACCGCCAACCTCCTGCTTGTAATACATATGCTCTTGCATCGAGCTAACACCCTTTTGTTAGAAAATGAGACTTAAATGTGTAATAAAGTAACCTTAGTGATTTAGGCTACAAAATTTAGGTTTGGGTTATTATTAGCTTTTACGATTTAGACAAATAAAAACTTGCAACCCGTTTAAAAGAGAAGTGAATGTCATTGCAATAGTGTGAAGTGTTTTAGTAATATAATATTGTGTTATTTTGTTCCTCTATTTCTCATGGATAGCTTCTTCACGAAACGTTGACTAGGGTTTCGTCATTTAGTGATCTAGTACCTTTCTAAACCCTAAACTTCTTCCTATTGGTTTTCCTCGCAAAGAGACTCAATGAATTCATCCATGTAACCCTAACCTTATTATTTCTATCTTTTTTCTTAGAAAGGAGGTTAGATAATGAAAAAGGAAAGGATAGTCTAAGCAAGGCAACCATGATCTCTAAATTTATCTTTCACCACATCACCATTCCATGGGATGATATTAAGGCCTAAGAAACCTACCAACACAACCAACCTATCTTCTCATGAATCACTCCAAAGTCCCAAGAAGGCTTCAAAACAATTAATGGATGATTTTATCTACACAATGGCCCTCCCATGCCCTTATGATATATTTTCCATGGCACTCATCTTTTGTCGATGGAGCATTCCAAAATGATTGAACTTAAATCCCCATATAGTACATTTCAGATTTATATATCAAGGTTAGAAGGCTTTGTAGTATAAGCTTATAGGCCATCAGATCAACTACTTTAGGGTTCAAAGGATTTGTGACCTAAGTTTACAAGTGAAAGAATGATCAATATTTTTTATAAACAAGTTTCAAATATTGTGGTGGAATTTATTTTGATTTTTCAATGTAAAAATAAAATCACTCCAAAGCAACATGACTCTTTAAAAATGTTGTAGTAAGTGTATTAAATATATATGTTAAATAAATAAAATAATATTTATAAAAAAAATGAAATCATTGGAAAAAAAACTATAGATTTTTTTTACAAATGTTGCAGAAATCTCTTCCTTTCATGGAATTTTCATTAAGGTAGATCATCATATTTCTCAATAGTACTACATTTTCCAAATATATTTCTAAGAGTAGAGACCAAGGACCATTTTGTACTCAAATTCTCTTCATGCTATGAGGTCAAAAGACAATTACTTTACCTCGTTAAAAACTCACTTGGTTCTCTTCAAACTCCTGTGGCTTATCATGACCATAAATGCCTAGCCCTCTTCCTCCAAAGGATGCACAACTTTCATTGATGACTTATTAAAGGCAAGTTACCCAATACGACATGCGCCAGATTAATTGTATCTTAATTCCAACCCTAGTGGGAAGAGGCCCCATGGCCAACTTCCAAGCTTACATGATAGATTCATGAGGTGTCATATACTGTCCCAATGATTCCCATGGATGCACACCCATTGCACCTTTATGTGTGGCATTAATGTTAAAAGTTTCTCCTTAAGCTTCTTCATTATTTCCCATTCCGTTGTGTTGGTGCTTTACAATGTTTTTTTCATTTTCCTTATTTTAGGTTCTCCAAAGGAACAAGTCTCAACCAAGGAACCTCCTTCTTGAGCTTGTTAATTCCTCCCCATCTCAATGGATTGGCACTTTCTAGTGGTCTTAACACTTTAATTCTTTTAGGTTCTTTTTCTCTCTTTTAGGCATTCATTGGGGATGTATTTTTGCCTTCACCTTGTCATCTTTGTCTATTGTATTTCATTTTACAATTCCATGAATCAATTTGATCTTTACTAAACATCAATATTTAAATTAAATTAAATCAAGTATTATACACAAAATGCTTTTAACACTTTAATTGTTTTAGGTTCTTCTTCTTTCTTTTAGGCATTCTTTGGGGATGTATTTTTGCCTCCCACTTGTCATCTTTGTCTATTGTATTTCATTTTACAATTCCATGCACCAATTTGATATTTACTGAAAATTAATATTTAAATTAAATTAAATCAAGTATTATACACAAAATATTATATATAGCCATGAGGAAGATTTAATTATCACTAAAATAATTTTTTCCTATGATTATTTTTTAAGGATTCATGACATGCATTCCTACTCATTTCCTATTTCTATTTTTTCCCATCAACGATTGACCTCCACAATCGTGTTGGTCTATTCCCCTTGACAATCATAATTAAGGTGCAGTTATCATATTCAACTCTAGTATTAAGCTCACCTGAATCAAATTCTCATATTCTTCATCAAATTATTCCACCTTGTTTTTACTAATCTAAACTTGTTTATGTAGGATAACTGTAGGATAATTAGGGTTAATTAGGGTTATGGTTCTGAACCCCCAATTCCTCATTTTATCATTAGTGCCACACCCGTATCAGATTCTTAAATCGATTCCGATGGCACCCACAGTTCAATAATACATTTGTGGTACCTTGTAACAACTATTGTGACAATGATAAAAGTTCAAATCTTACTGGGCATGCTCTTCCCATACATGGGGTTTGTCAATTGTTTTTATTTAATTATATTAAATATTGTTACATATTCTTAAATAAAACTATTGTGTAGTGTTGGCAAGGAAACAATTGGGTCTAACTCAAGTGGTTGTGGGATGGAGTGTAATCCTCCCCACCAAAGTTCTATTCCCCTCAGTGACATGTTGAGTTATAATGAGGGTATTGTTATATAATATTCAATATTGTTGATGTAACATTTAGAAAGACTATTGTGTATTGTTCTCTAAGTATTAACAATCCTTGTTTTTCACTTATTTGTGTGTGTGTGTGTGTGCATGGGGACCCATATAAAAAAATACATTAATCATGTAAATTTTAAAAGATATATATGGAGGAATTCAATTTTTCATCGGAGAGAAGATGTGTTATGAGGGCGTTTGAAGAAGAGATCAATTTGATGAGATGGAAGAAGATTCCATTTTCTCCAACAAAGAGGAATTCCTCCAATCATTTAAAGCATGAACCTTGAAGAGGATTTACCAAAAAATATGGAGATTAACGCAAGAAAATGGTGTTATATGCAAAGTTTGGAATATGTCCAAGTTCATTTTTGTTGTTCTCGTTTTCGCTAATATAAACATCTAAACAATAGAGTATACGATGTTATATTTTGAGTGAGCTCTTCAAGTCAAATACCTACTCCAACAAACAAAACAAGCTAATCAGATCCAATTGAAATAATAGACTCAAAACCACATACTTCAACTATAGAAAAGGTGATCCTAACTATGGTTGATCCTTGGATCTTTTCCAAAGGACTAATTCACTAACATACCCAAAAAGAATTCAAAATAACGGAGTTAGAACTGAAGTAGGGCTTAAAGAGATCTTTGAGCTAATAGTGAACATCATCCCAGGCTATTAAAATTCCAAGTAAGGAGATTCGCTTACAAGGAAAGCACAAAGATTTTGGTCCCAACCTGCCTTTGGATATCATGGGTTCCACTATCATATTGAATTAAATCCCATGAAAAAGGGAATGTAAAAATTTAGGAAGTGATATCAATGAGCATCATCAACTTGTTTTTCAATTAACTGAAAACCTGAGTTCAAATATTTTGATTATGTTTGGGAACAAAACAACCTTTATCAAAACCAAAGTCTAATCCTTCAATTGATCCTTCTCTCTCTCTCTCTCAAAGTAGAGAATAGTCCCTCCCATAAACATTACCATTTGAGGTATTCACATACTTCCTTGGGGTGAATGTGAGGGGTCAAGAATTCATGGTGGAATGGTTCTATACTCTAATGGATGGGTTGACCCTTAACCAAACATGGGTAGTTTCCTAGATAGTTCAGAAATCTGTGGATCTTGGAAATGATACATTTATGAGGTTCATGATACACCTAGATGGAGCATTGTGGAAGTATCTCAACATGGATGTTTGTCCAATAATTCAGAAGTTTGAAGATATGATGTCCAAAAAATCAAGAATTGCACTCAAAAGATACACCTCTGCAAGGGTTACGAAGCAATTTCATGAAGCTCTCCCTAGTCAAAGAACTATTTTCCAAACTAAGATTTTGAAGAATGTTTGGTTATGTTTACTTATAATATTTTTCTTCTCAGTTAGTGTTTAATTTCAATTAGAAATGTAAGCCTTAAGAGGAGGTTTTAAATAAAAGGATTACATGTGTAATAAAGTCACCTTAGTTACTTAGGATATAAAAGTTAATGTTTCAGTTATTATTAACTTTTAGGGCATTGGACAAATAAGACATCTCAAAATATTTATTTTAGAAACTAATCTCATAGTTAGGGTGAAGCATTTTCGCAATGTAATACTGTGTTATTGTGTTTGAATCAATTTCTCACTGCTCACTTCACTAAAAAGTAACTAGGGTTTTTCCATTTGGTGATCTAGTCCCTTTTGTAATACCTTTAACCCTTTAAACATAGGGGAGAAGAGAAGGTAGTTGTGGTACCTAACAAGGAGAACCTAGATAATGCCTACAAATGAGTCATGAATGGTGATATTAAAAAATAGTGTCACCTTTGAATTGCTTCAATAGCCTAGAAATATTAAAGAATCCATAGAGTCTAGAAATATCAATTTCACGAAATAAAATACACCATAATCCACATGTAATTTGAAAAATGGATGGAAATAACTATGAATAAGCAATAATAAAAATAATAATATATCCATCGCTCTTAGTTTAGGAATGTAATGAGGTTTATACCACATATTTGATAGTGTATGCATCAAATACTTTCTAATTACTAGAACACTAATATCAATTGATATACCATTACTCTCATTGGTACTTCTATTTTTTTCACATTTCTAGTAACCTACAAATTCCAAACTCTTTGTTTTAACAAAGTTGTTGTGAGGTTAAGGGAGCAAAAACATTAGAGATTGGCATCCTAAGGTTGATATTGGTGCCTTCAATTTTTTTGATACCATGATAGTTTTATCATTGCTAACCCCAAGGGTCCTCCTGAATTGATACCATAATAGTTTTATAGTTGCTAACCCCAAGGGTCCTCCTGAATTGATACCATGATAGTTTTATGTTTGCTAACCCCAAGGGTTTTCAATTGGTATATGCTCTTGTGAAAGCTCACATAGGCCTCAAGATCAAATCCCATTGAGTCCCTTGGGGTTACCAATTGATATTCCATCTGGTGATTACCATCATCCTCCATCTTGAAAACCATGGAAAAGGGGGGAATCTGCAAGTGTCTAGCAAGGTAGTAACATCCTCACTTGGAACTACAAACGAGTGAGGGACTATATTTCCCTTTAGAAATAGTTTTATTGTTGGTTTAATTAAGGCAGGATTGTTCTATTGTTTGTGATTAACTACTTCATATGAGAGTCAGCTATACCATCTTAATATTTAAAAACAAAAAGCAATAACCCAACAATAATATATATAAACAATACTCATGCAACACGAGTTCTTAATCCTAGAGGCTCGAATACAAAGCTAACTATATTTCCAATCCCAATTTGGTTGGTGGGGAACTCTTAGGCCACAATGAAATGGGGGTGCCATTAAGCAATTAAGTAGGACCTTACAAGCTTAATAAAATAGAACAATGAAGAAACGATATATTCAATGTAAATACAATCTCAAGAAGACCAATAGAAGTTAACATATTAGTTGGAAAACTAACACAATTACCACATCAAAAGGAAAAGTGAGAGATCGAGAGAGTAGAAATTACTATCTGTGTAGCTTCTTGTATGTCTAGACCCTGCAAATGGCAAGTTTTAGTACATGCAATCATGATTTCCACTTGTTGCCTCTCCTTCTTCCTTTGTACGACTACAAAAATTTGCTATGAGTACCCAAAAATACGAAGACAACCCACCCCACTCCTTATGGAACATATTGAAACAACCCAATGTCAAGGTTGTAGATGGGTTGTGGAGCTCGCTACAATGAACTAGACAATCAATGTATGAACTCCACGATTCAAAGAACTATCCATGAAAACCTAACCTCTTGTGTTACTCTTTTCTAAGAAAAAGACCCCGAGAATATGTCCATGTAAACCCTAGTCTCCTTTGTGTTGTTCTTTCCTATGAAATAGACTTGAAACATCCCTTTGTGTAAACCCTAACGTTCTTTCTATTGTTTTTACTCAGAAAGAGACTCGATGCATTCATCCATGTAACCCTAACCTTCTTATTCCTATTGTTTTGCTTAGAAAGGAGGTCATATAATGAAAAAGGCAAGGATAGGGTAAGCAAGGCAACTACGATCTCGAAAGGATAGGTTCTCCAAAGGAACAAGTATCAACCAAGGAACCTCCTTCTTGAGCTTCGTCATTACTCCCCATCTCAACAAATTAGGGCTTTCTAGTGCTTTTAACACTTTCATTCTTTTAGGTTCTTTTTCTCTCTTTTAGGCCTTCCTTGGGGATGTGTTTTTGCCTCCCCTTTGTCATCTTTGTCTATTGTAATCCTTTTACAATTCCATGCATCAATTTGATATTTACTGAACATTAATATTTAAATTAAATTAAATTAAATCAAGCATTATACACAAAAGATTATATATATATAACCCTAAGGAAAATTTAATTGTCACTAAAATTATTTTTTCCTATAATTACTTTTTAAGGATTCATGACATGCATGCCTACTCATTTCCTCTTTCTTTTCCCCCCCCATCAACGGATTGATCTCCACAATCGTGTTGGTCTAGTCCCATTGACAATCATAATTAAGCACAATTACTAGATTCGTCCCTAGGATTAACCACACCCAAATTGGATTCTCAGATTCTTCATCAAATTCTTCCACCTCGCTTTGACTAATCTAAATTTGTTTACGTATGATAAATGTAGAATAACTAGGGTTAATTAGGGTTAGGTTTTGAAACCCTGATTCCTAATTTTGGAATGAGTGGCACACCCATATTAGATTCTTTAGTCTATTCCGACCGCATTCTCGGTTCATGTAACCTTGTAATTAAGCAATTAACTACAACTTAGGATCTCGTTACCTTTGCACCTTCACCCATCTCGAGACTTGCCAGAGATGACCTAAAATGAAACAACACTCCCCCTAGTGGAACTCATGGCACCTAAAGTAACTACTTCTAGGTTTGAACTTGCAACTTTCCATAGTCTAATTTCCTGCTCTATTTGCTATAAATCGTAAGTCTACTTAGTGGGACACCAAATCACATTAATTATTGTTGCAAGACATAGAAGCTCATTATATTTTGAAATATATGATTTTCAAAATTTCAAAAACTTGAAATTAAATTTAAATTTAAAGAAGACAAATATAAAATTGATTACCATTTTACGCAATATTACATACATAAATATTTTACTATTAAAAATTAAAATATATATATATTTTAAATCATAAACTACTATAAAGTTATAAAGTCAAAAAACATTTGATCAGAAAGGGAAAAATGTAGTGTAAGAAAGGGTCGATAATACCTTACTTGTCAATAATACATTATTGTTATATTGTAACAACTATTTTGACAATGATCAAGGTGTGAAAAGGGACTCCGAAATGATATGTGGAGGTGCAACATGCTCCTACATGGTGTGCCTCCATTCTGTTGTAGTTTGAAGAGATGTTGGCGAGTGTGCTTTGTACATCCGCTTGGTGCAAGGTGAGAGCAACAAGATGTAGATATAAAAGGGATGGGGTAGGAGACATATTTGGCATTGAAAGAAGGACGTTAGGTATCAAGGCCATGAGTAAGTAGAAGGGATAGCTATAGCAAGGGCTAGGGTTTTAAAACATTCAAGGAGACGTTGATGTAAGTTCAAATATTAATGGGCCTGCTCTTCCCATACATGGGGTTTTTCAATTGTTGTATTTAATTATATTAAATATCATTGTATAGTCTTCAAGCAAGCTATTGTGTGGTTTTGGTGAGGTAAAAATTAAATCTAACTCGTGTTGTTGTGGAATGTAGTGTAATCCTGATCCCCACCCAAGTTCTATTCCCCTAAGTGACATGTTGAGCTTATATTGAGTATATTATTGTAATGGCTTCAAGCCATATTTTTAACTTGTCCTTGTGCCCTAAATAATATAGTGTTTACCCTAAGTACCATCCTTGAAATGAGGGGGAGGAAATTCCTGGGGGCTTTCCCCAAGATAATTTACCTAGAAACGAAAGGCATCAATAAACATGGTTAGTCGAATGTGGCTAATGATAATATTTAATATTGTTGATGTAACATTTAGAAAGACTATTGTGTAGTGTTGGATAGGTATTAACAATCCTTATTTTTCACTTATGTTTGTGTGTTTGTGCATGGGGACCCATATAAAAAAATACATTAATCATGTAAATTTTAAACAATATATATATGGAGGAATTCAATTTTTCACTGAAGAGAAGATGTGTTATGGGGGCATTTGAAGAAGAGATCAATTTGATCAGATGGAAAAATATTTCATTTTCTCCAATAAAGAGGAAATACTCCAATCATTGAAAGCATAAACCTCAGAGAGGATTTACCACAAACATATGGATATTAAAGTGAGAAAATTGTGTTATATGCAAAGTTTGTATTATGTCCAAGTTCATTTTTGTTGTTCTCATTTATGCTAATATAAACATCTAAACAATAGAATATAGGATGTTATATTTTGCGTGGGCTCTTCAAGTCAAATCCCTACTCCAGCAAACAAAACAAGCTAATCATATCCAATTGAAATAATAGACTGAAAATCATTTGCTTCAACTATAGAAAAAGTGATCCTAACTATGGTTGATCATTGGCTCTTTTGCAAAGGACTAATTCAGTAACATACCCAAAAACTTTCAAATTAATGGAGTTAGAACTAAAGTAGGGCTTAAAAAGATCATTGAGATAATAGTGAACATTGTCCCAGGCTATTAAAATTCAAGCAAGGAGATTCACTTACGAGGCAAGCACAAATATTTTGATCCTAACCCTCCTTTGGATATCATGGGTTCCACTGTCATCTTGAATTAAATCCAATGAAAAAGGGATTGCGAAATTTTAGGAAGTGATATCAATGAGCCTCGTCAACTTGTTTTTCAATATTATGAAAAAACTAAGTTTAAGGATTTTGATTATGTTGGGGAACAAAACAACCTATATCAAAACCAAAGTCTAAGACTTCAATTGGTCCCTCTCTCTCTCTCTCTCTCTCTCAAAGTAGAGACCATTCCCTCCCATAAACATTACCATTTGAGGTCTTCAAAACCTTCCTTGGGTGAATGTGAGGGGTCAAGAATTAATGGTAGAACTGGTATATACCCTAATGGAGGTGTTTAACCTTAACTTGTAGGTAGGGAATCCACCCTCTTGATTTCCCAAGGAAAAGAGAAATGGGAAATTCTGAAAGGGAAGCAAAAACAATTGTTTGGGCCTTTAGTAGGGCTAACAATAGCTAGGTTAAAAAATAAAGTGTATATACTACAACATGCAATATTTAGGGGGATCCACACAAAAAAAGCACCCTAGTTAGGTTGTTTAAGACTCGAACAACCAAATGTTGTCCTTCTTCAAGACACTTTAGTGGAGATGGATAAGGTTGCATAAATGTAATGTTCCTTCCTAAGATGATAATATTTTCATATGGTTGACTCTATAGGCAAGTCTAATGGCTTGATCATAAGCTAGAATTGAAATCTCTATGCACTCTTCAAACCTCCTACATTCCAACCATTGGATATAACTTGCCTCTAATGAAATGGCATTCACTATTTCAATCACCAAAATATATGGACATTTTGGAGAAAGACGAGCTTTATGTGAGAAATTATTTAATTTGTAATGCATACAAAATGATTTTTATCATTGAAGGTCGATTTTAATTTCATACCAAGGCACCAAGATGTTTAGGTTCAATCCAGAAAAAAATATTTAGGTTCGAGGTTTATGAACCTCGAAGAGGATTTGCCAAACATATGAATATTAAAGCAAGAAAATGGTGTTATATGCATAGTTTGTATTATCTCTAGGTTCATTTTTGTTGTTCTGTTTTTCGCTCATCTAAACATCTAAACAATATAGTATAAAATGTCAGATGTTTGTGTTGGCTCTTCAAGTCAAATACCTTCTCCAACAAAAAAAACAAGCAAGTCATGTCCAATTGAAATAAAAAAATCAAAACCACATACTTCAACTACAAAGAAAGTGGTCCTAACTATGGTTGACCTTGTCTCTTTTGCAAAGGACTAATTCACTAGCATAACCAAAAAGCCTTCAAAATAATGGTGTTAGAACTGAAGCAGGGCTTAAATATCTCATTGAGATAATAGTGAATATTTGCCTAGGCTATTAAAATTCAACTAAGGAGATTCACTTACGTGGTAAGCACAATGATTTGGACCCTAACGTGCTTTTGGATATCATCAGTTCCAGTGTCATTGTGAATTAAATCCAATGAAAAAGGAAATGAAATAATTTAGGAAGTGATATCAATGAGCCTCATCAACTTGTTTTTCAATGTTATGAAAATCTTGAGTTAAAGGATTTTGGTTGTGTCAAGGAAAAAAACAACCTTTTTCAAAACCAATTTCTAGGCCTTCCCTCTCTCTCTCTCTCTCAAAGTCGAGACTAGCCCCTCCCATTAACATTAAAATTTAAGGTCTTCAAAGCCTTCATCGAGTGAATGTGAGGGGTCAATAATTAATGGTAGGATTGGTATATACCCTAATGGAGGGTTTGACCCTTCCCCTATAAGTAGGCCATCCCCACTCTCAATTTCCCAAGGAAAAGAGAAATGGGAAATTATCAAAGGGAAGCAAAAATATTTGTTGGGGCCTTTAATAGGGATAACAACAAGTCGGGTTCAAAATGAAAGTGTATATCCTACAACATCCAACATTTAGGGGGCTCCCCACAAAAAAATCACCCTAGTTAGGATGTTTAGGACTCGGAATCCAAATGTCAACATTCTTGAAATAGACTTTAGTGGAGGTGGATAAGGTTATAGAATTGTAGTCTTCCTTCCTAAGAGAATAGACTTTTCATATGGTTAAATTTATAGGCAAGTCTAATGGCTTGATCATAGGCTAGAATTGAATTCTCCCAATACTCTTCAAACCTCCTACATTCCAACCTTTGGAAATTACTTGCCTCTATCGAAATGAAATTCACTATTTCAATCACCAGAATATATAGATGTTTTTTAGAAAACATGGTTTTATGTGAGAAATTATTTGATTTGTAATGCATAAAGAAGTATTTTTATAATTAGTAATTGAGTTTAATTTCATACTAAGGTTTAATCAAACGAATAGGGAATTTTAATAAAATTTTTGATAGACAAATCAATAAGTCCCAAAATGTGCGACACCAATGTAGGTGAGGTAGCCCCTATATGAAGAGATTACAAGGGGGTGGAGAGTGCAAGAGTTTTAAAACCATTAGACCATTTTGTTGAATTGAAATCTATTATGGAAAGAGAATGTAGAGGTTAAGAACAAAACATTAGACCATTTTGTTGTATTGAAATCTATTATGGAAAGAGCATGTAGAGGTTAAGAAAAAAACATTAGACCATTTTGTTGTATCGAAATATATTATGGAAAGAGCAAGTAGAGGTTAAGAACAAAACATTAGACCATTTTGTTGTATCAAAATCTATTATGGAAAGAGCATGTAGATGTTAAGAACAGAGCATTAGACCATTTTGTTGTATCAAAATCTATTATGGAGAGAACATGTAGAGGTTAAGAATATGGATTGGGTTTGGATGCATGTTTGAACATGTGCCAATGTACCTCCATTTAAAAAAAAGGACAAAAAAACTCAATTCCTTTCAAGTTCAATTTGTTTTAGTTGAAAGACAAGTTCAATTTGATAGTCAAACAAAAATGGAGAAATTATGGCTTTACCCTAGAGTGTATTGTTATGTTTCAATTATGTAAAAATTTAAATAGGGGCATATGGTTATGACTATGCAGTGGAAGATGAAAATACAACACTACCCATGTTTCAATTAAGCAACAATTTAAATAGAGTCATATTGTTATGACTTTGGAGTGGAAAAAGAAAATATAACACTTCTTGGTGAAATATCAACAAGGTTAAGAAAATGTTCAAAGTAAATGTAGTCACTATGTTTTCATAAGAGAATAGGGGCAAGATAAAAGCCTAGGATGAAAGGGAAAAAGGCAAGTTGGCATGGGAGAAGGCCAAATGGTGATTAAAAAGTAGAGCCTTGTGGCTAGTGATATAAAAAAAGAACAACAATTTTTTCCAAAACTTTAAAATAAAATTGAAGAACAAAATATCAAAATGGAGAGACATGTTAGAAGCATATATTCTACCTTCCAATATCTAACATGTTTGGGGTTACTTATTTTAATAACTTGTTCAAATCCCTAGTGTTGGGAAACGTTGTAAAGATTATCAGTTTTTCCTTAGTTTGTGGATCAAGAAATAAATAAGAATTTGACAATGCAATTATCAAAAGCAGAAATAAAAGATGTAATCTTCCGAAACAACAATATTAATGGGTTGAATGGATGATCAATACATTTTTTCCACTGCTAGAAGAAGATAGTTTTGCAATTGTGGTTGAGAAAGACTTCTAGTAAGATAATCGTGAACATAAATTCAACCCTTTAGTCTTGATCCCAAAGAAAGACCTGCCTTCCTTATTCAAATACTTTAAGATGATTCCATTATGCAACACAATCTACAACATTATTTCCAAAGTCGCTAAAAAAAGGTTGAAGCTTATTATCTCCAAATATATTTCAAATCAACAATTTGGCTTCTTATAGAACACGGAGATAACACAATGTTGTGGGAGTGGAACAAGTCGAAGGACTACATTGTATCAAGAAAAAAAAAGAATATTTTGTTGATGATAATCAAGCTTGTTCTTTCTAAGGGATATGGAAAGATAAGTTGGTTTAGACTAATTATGATTCATACATGAAGTTGTATTCCTTTAGACTCTTTCAATGAGAAATTGAACTTATAGTGTGGGATATAAGAGCACTCGCTTAAGCAACAACTATTGTTTATGTATGAAAAATCAAATTTTATCGTGGGTTACAATAACACTCAAATTTTATCGTGGGTTACAATAACACTCAAGTTTCATCGAACCAATGAGCCTTTCATGGTTGGATGGAATACAAATTAGAATACGAGATAAAAATGAGAAGAATGTGTAGGAAGATTAGTAGTTTACCTATAGGTTATATTTGGGTGCAGAATTGAAAGGATACCCCTACTCTTTCTAAAATAAGGTTGATATGGGTTTCTGCAAGTTTGGAGAGTCTGGTTGAAAATAACTAATGTTGAACACAATTTAATGACTTCAAGGGGAATCAATGTAATCATAATTAACTAGCATGCTTCTCAGCAATTGATATACTTCAAAACATGACAAAATCACAACTCAACTTTTTACAAACGAAAAAATGTAAATATTGTGTACACTGGACAACTGGCTACATTACTATTTTTTGTAGCTTCACATCCTATATATCCATATGACCTTGTATTCAAAATTGTTTTATAGCTCCAAGGCCTTTGTCCATCTGTGTATGTCATTATCTGGTACACAAATTCACGCTGAAAGAAGTAATAGGTATCAAAGGGTTTCCTCCTCCATGGCATTAATTTTATCAGCTATGGGCATGCTTACATCTGGCCGTTCAAACAGAAGGGTGGATGATTTCAAACAATTGCCTACAAAATGAAAGCTAACACCTCTATAAAAGATCATTTAAAGTCACATCAAAAGATTCCTGATACTTTTAATAAGGAATATATTGATGATAGAATTTCGTTCCGATTTTATACTTCCTAGATCAATCCACTATGCTAAATCTGTACTTTTAAGGATTTTATGGAGAAATGTGTTAAAGACTAAATTTTACTGTGCACACTTGAACAAAAGGAAGAATGAAGCATGAATTTAACCATTGTTCATTGATAAAACACCAATAGATAAGGTAACATAGACACGGTTTCATTTTTGTGATGGTTACATGAGTAAATTCTCCTAGCACACCATGCACTATTTACTGTGGCACATTTTACAAGATTGGGGCATAATCACAATCTCAAGAGTCAAGGATGCTACCTTTCCTCGACTTGAGATGCAATCAATTGCAAAAGAAGGATTGTAAGATGACAAGTTAATGGTCACACTGCATCAAAACTTAGTTCTATAGTGATGGTGTAGTGCAAATGTGGTAAACGAAACTTAGGTAGGTAGAGATCAATAGGTGTATAACTGAATCAAAGAGTATACATGCAAAAATTTATGCTTACATTTGCATAGTCAACTTTCATACATCATAGTGTAGTGCTAAGCAAGAACACAGTCACACAACTAAATGAAGAAATGCAAATCATTTGCAAGGAAATAAAAACTAGTAAACCACTTAAAGTAGTGGAACATTGTACCAATAAATGCATACACCAAAAAATACACCATTCATTGTAGATGGTATAGTGAGAAAATCAATGGTTGTTTTTCTCTCAGGGAAGGAAGATGATGCAAGAGGTTGCTTTAACAACTTAAGCATATGTTGTCAATTTCTTTCAAGAGAAATTCCAAAATTATTATGATGTGGTTATGCCTTTTCTAAAGCTATAGGAAAATACAACTCTATGTTGTATGCAAAACACATGTGATGCATTATCCTAGATGGACTTGTTTTGCAAAAAGATATATTTAGAAATGAAGTTATAAAGGTAACATATATATTGATGTTCCTGCAATTTTTTCAAATAGAGGCTCATTGTAATAAAAATGCATTTTGGCTGATTGTAAAAAAATTGCATTTAGCCACTTCTAACATTACAAAAATGTACCTAACTCACACTAAAACAATTACGTGCAATAATTATATATTCCTATACTCAAAAGGTGTTTGCAGAAATATTGTTATGCACTAAATGCATTTCCTAGAAGTTTGCATATATTTTCCTAATAGTTATACACTAAATGTTTTTCTCTGAAGCGTAAATATATTTTCATAATGATGTCATTACATGTAAGCTCTAGTGAATCAAGTTCAACTTAAAGTATATAATAGTTTAAATCTAAGAAAAATATCCAAAGAATGAACTATTTAAAAGCTATCCTACAAGTAAATACTAAAAACAATTGGCAGTTTATAGGTTATTAGAGGCCTGCTGTTGATGTTATGGAGCCCCATGAGATATGTTAATTGTATAGGTTATTACAGGTTTGATGCTAATGTTATGGAGCCCCATGGGCCCTTTTAATTGTATAAAAAATGAATAAATTACCAACCTTTCCAAATTGTAAGTTTTCCCCATCCTCTCTTCCCTCTTTGGCAGTGTAATATGATAAATTGCAATGCCAAAAAGGAAATAAATAAGCATTATGGCAGTCCAAACACCAAAAATGATGAAAGAATCCTTATTTATGGAACCCAAAACAAAAAATTCGTGACAATGGATAGAGCTAGTACACACGACACCAATGGCACCTGCGACAGATGTGGATTTTTGGCTTGTGGAACAGGTAATATTAATCTTAATGTACCTAGAAACAATATAGACAATGTTATTTCACAACCATCCATACTTTACACAACCCAATATATATTGATCCTTGAACTATATAAAAAGTTTTATTGCACAACCAATATTCCCTTAACACATAGCCTAACATATAGCAGCCCTAACTGAGAATCCAATGATTATTACCCAAAAAATGATTAGCATGAGCACTTCTTTATAATGCTTGTTTCACCAGTAAGTATTATCTCCTAACAATTACTGCAATGGCTACTAGAATGAATATGACCAATATTGTTATAGATAATAGGTTGGTGGGATGCAAATATCAGAGCTTAACTTGTCTATTAGAGGAGAAAAGTAGCTCTCCTCCTAGATGAACAAAATAATGAAATCTATGAAGTGGTTCAACATTAGTAAAATAATTCCTAGCTCACATGAACCTGTATGTGGAATTGGATGTTGCACTATACTATACCCATAATACTGTCAAATAAATGAAAATAAAGATATACAAGATTTAAGTTAATAATGAACAATATAGACTTGTATGGCACCGAGATTTTAATAACATATACATTAAGTTTCACATAGATGACCGCATTAACATGAAAAGAAAATAACTTAAGAGATGTTTTCAGTGAACAAAAAATCAACTCACATAAATCCTTCAACTTAACTCTTCTTTGGATGTGCAAATATACAAACATATGTCAGTTTGTTGAGACAAAGGAAACATATAACATCTAGGATTGGCATATTTCATCCATAACACTGAGGCACCTTTATCTGAGTTCATTTTTTCTCTCTGGGGAACTTTACTTTAATTGAGGTGTCAAATGCCATATTGAGTCCATTGTTAGCATACACATATTTAAAGCAAGAAGCATAAAAAGAGTACCAAGCTAATTCTGTAATGATGTAACCTATTTCAAAATGTTTTAACCCATTTTTCTACTATATGTAGGTGCTATAATTATTAAGTATTATTGATTGAGTATTAAAAGCAATTATTAATTAAATTACAGCTTTCTTTCAACCATGAAAAAGTGGACCTCCATAACATTCTCTTTCCTAGTTAAAGGCACCCCCGAACTAGACTTGGAGAACACCACCCCTCCCACATACGAAGATACCACCTTGCAATTACTCCTTGTAAGGAACACCAAATATCTCCATGCCTTATCGAGTTTCTCGACACCAAACCTTGAAGTTGATTGGTTACATCAAGCACCACAAAGTGATTATTTTTATTGAGAATGAAAACATCCACAATTTTATTTATAAAAAAATAACGAAAGACACCCATTGTTGTGTCTATCATATTTCTCATTTTCAAAATATGACAGGCAATGGAAATATGATAATGAAAAAGGAGGTTAGATAACAAAAATGGCAAGGATGGGATAAGCAAAGAAACCACGATCTCTAAATTTATCTTCCATCCCATCACCATTCCATGGTATGATATTAAGGCCTAATAAACTTACCAACACAACCAACCTCTCTTCTCATGAATCATTCCAGATGCCCAAGAAGGATTCCAAACAAATAATGGATGATTTTGTTCTGACTATGGAGATTTGATGGATGCTTCCCATGCCCTTATGATATATTTTCCATGTACCCCAGCTTTTGTCGATGGAGCGTACTAAAATGATTGAACTTAAATCACCATATAGTACATTTTAAATTACTATATCAAGGTTAGAAGGTTTTGTAGTTTAAGATTATAGGTCATGGGATTAACTACTTTAGGGTTCAAAGGATTTGCGACCTAAGTTTAGAAGTAAAGGAATGATCAACATTTTTTATAAACAAGTTTCAAATATTATGGTGGAATTTCTTTTGATTTTTCAATGTAACAAGGAAATCGCTCCAAAGCAACATGGCCCTTTAAAAAATGTTGTAGAAATTGTATTAAATATATATGTTAAATAAATAACATAATATTTATAAAAAAAATGAAATCAATGGAAAAGATTTATAGATTTTTTTTTACAAATGTTGTGGCCATCTCTTCCTTTCATGGATTTTTCATTAAAGTAGATCATCATATTTCTCAATACTACTACATTTTCCAAATATCTTGCTAACAGCTAGAGACCAAGGAACATTTTTTACTCAAATTTCTTCATGCTATGAGATTGAAAGACAATTACTTTACCTCGTTAAAATCTCACTTGGTTCTCTTCAAACTGTTGTGGCTTATAACGACAAAAAATGCCTAGCCGTCATCCTCTAAAGGATGTAAAAATTTCATCGATGACTTATTAAGTAAAGTTCCCCAATCCGACATGTGCTACATTGATTGTATCTTAATTCCAACCCTAGTGGGAAGAGGCCCCATGACCAAATTCCAAGCTTACATGATAGATTCATGAGGTGTCATGTACCGTCCTAATGATTCCCATGGACGCACACCCATTGCACATTTCTTTGTGGCATTAATGTTAAAAGTTTCTCCAAAGAAACGAGTCATAACCAAAGATCCTCCTCCTTAATCTTCTTCATTATTCCCCATTCCATTGTGTTGGTGCTTTACAATGTTTTTTTCAAATTCCTTATTTTAGGTTCTCCAATGGAACAAGTCTCAACCAAGGAACCTCCTTCTTAAGCTTCTTCAAGACTCCCCATCTCAATGGATTGGTGCTTTCAAGTGCTTTTAACACTTTCATTCTTTTAGGTTCTTTTTCTCTCTTTCAAGCATTCCTTGGGGACGTATTTTTGCCTCCCCCTTGTCATCTTTGTCTATTTTATTCATTTTACAATTCCATGGAGTCAAATTGATATTTACTAAACATTAATATTTAAATTAAATTAATTCAAGTATTATACACAAAATATTATATATAACCCTGAGGAAGATTTAATTATCACTAAAATCATTTTTTCCTATGATTATTTTTTAAGGATGCATAGCATGCATGCCTACTGATTTCCTCTTTCTATTTTTTTCCCATGAATGGATTGAACTCCATAATCATGTTGGTCTACTCCCCTTGGAAATCACAACTAAGCACAACTACCGAATTTATCCCTAGGATTAACAACACCCAAATTAGATTCTTCATAATTGGATTCTCAAATTCTTCAATAGATTCTTCCACCTCGTTTTTACTAATCTAAATTTGTTTACGTAGGATAAATGTAGGATAATTAGGTTTAATTAGGATTAGGGTTATGAATCCCCAATTCCAAAATTTGGGATGAGTGCCACACCCATGGCACCTTCACAGACGTTGCAAAGTGACAAACGAAAGTGCAACGGAGCCCGATCGCTCATAGGAGCGTTGGGCGCACCTTGGGAGAAACATATGGATGAATAAGTCAGGTGGTGGGAGCACCCCACTTGGAGTGCACTTTGCACCACACTGGTGGCCTATGCGAGCGCTTGGTGGAAGCACTGGTAGTTTGGAAAGGGTGGACAGGCGCCTAGGAGGGGTGTGCCTAGCACCTCGATGAGACGACGGAAGCTGGTGCACTTAGTGCACTTATGGGATTTTGACAAGGTGACAAGTGCCCATGATGATGCCACGACGCTCGATCAACAAAACACGACGAACCTACAAATGGGAAGGAGCACGACGGATCGACAGAGAGGAAGGATCACATGGCTTGGAGAGATTTGGACCCACGGTGGAGTTAGTGTTTTGTCCTAGAAGTTAGCTTGCACACCAAGTAAAGGGGTGCACCTACCTAGGAATCACACTCACTCAAGACTCACCATATAAGAAGGAGATGCCAAGGATTGAAGAAGGAAAGCTTTGAATAGGAAACCAAGTGACAATAGATTGAGGCAGATGAGCTAGGGAGGAATCTGAGCTTAATTCGCAGACGCAATTCGCTAAGCATCTTGGCTCATAAACGCACCAGGGTTGTGGAAGAGTGTGGCTTGGAAATCCAGCAGTTTATATGATCTAGCAGCAGTTTAGAAGCAATTGACGTAGGGTACAACGGTTAGCTCAGTTGACAAAGTTGGATTCCCAGGAGGGGTCAACTCATTCTTGTTGTATTTTGTAAACGACGTGTGTTATCTAATTGGGCGCACACAAGGAGAGTCGACGATTTATGGCACCGCAATTATTGTGAAAGTTTATTAATACAAAGTTAATGGGGTTGGCATGTTTGGAAACCCCACCATTATACTTGTCTATTGTGTATGTTTACTTGATGAATGCACTTGGCTAAGTAATAATTCGGTTAAGTAAAACAACAAACGATTGATAAGTTTCTGCATCGATTAGGCGTAGTATTCCAAGTTTGTGAAATTTTCTGTTATCTAATTGGGCGCACACAAGGAGAGTCGACGATTTATGGCACTTCCATTATTGTGAAAGTTTATTAATACAAAGTTAATGGGGTTGGCCGGTTTGGAAACCCCACCATTATACTTGTCTATTGTGTATGTTTACTTGATGAATGCACTTGGCTAAGTAATAATTCGGTTAAGTAAAAAAACAAATGATTGATAAGTTTGTGCATCGATTATGTGTAGTCTTCCAAGAAGCTCTTGAGCAACCAAGTCATTAAGAGGCATATTGGGCAGTGTCGCACACTGTAATAAAAAATGCATAAGTGAAGCATGTTTGCATGTGGCTGTGACACCTCCTTCTTCAGCTTCTTCAAGGATACCCAGATCAATGGATTGGGGCTTTCTGGTGCTTTTAACACTTTCATTCTTATAGGTTCTTTTTCTCTTTTTAAAGGATTCCTTGGGGATGTATTTTTTCCTCCCCCTTGTCATCTTTCTCTATTGTATTCATTTTACAATTCCATGCATCAATTTGATCTTTATTTAACATTAATATCTAAATTAAATTAAATCAAGTATTATACACAAAATATTATATATCACCCCGCGGAACATTTAATCATCACTAAAAACATTTTTTCCTATGATTATTTTTTAAGGATTCATGACATGCATGCCTACTCATTTCCTCTTTCTATTTTTTTCCTATCAACGGATTGACCTCCATAATCGTGTTGGTCTAGTCCCCTTGACAATCATAATTAAGCACATTTAGTGGTTTCATCCCTAGGATTAACCACACCCGAATCAATTTATTCATAATCCGATTCTTAGATTCTTCATCAGATTCTTCCACCTCGTTTTTAATAATCTAAATTTGTTTACATAGGATAAATGTAGGACAATTAGGTTTATGGTTATGAATCCCCAATTCCTAATTTTGGGATGAGTGCCACACTCGTATTAGATTATTTAATCGATTCCGATCGCACCCACGGTTCGTGTAACCTTGTAATTAATAAATCAACTACCACTTAGGATCTCATTACTTTGCACCTTCACCCAACCTGAGACTTGTCAGAGCTAGCCTAAAATGAAACAACACTCCCCCTAGTGGCACTCATGGCACCTAAAGTAACTACTTCTAGGTTTGAACTTGCAACTTCCCATAGTCTTTTTCCTATACATTGTAAGTCTACTTAATGGGACACCGAATCACATTAATTATTGTTGCAAGACATATAAGATCAGTATATTCTAAAAATATGATTTTCAAATTTTCAAAAACTTTAAATTAAATTTAAATTTAAAGAAAAAAAATCTAAAATTAATTACCATTTCATGGAATATTACATACATAAATATTTTATTATTAAATATTAAAATATTTATAAAAAAATTATAAACTACTATAAATTTATAAAGTAAAAAATATTTTGAATAGAAAGAGAAAAATGTTGTGTAAGTGTTGAGGCCTGGAAATTCACAGGCGACAACAGAAAGGGATTCTCCCCAGTCAACGTTCCCAACTAGCCTGTGACTGTTTGGTATGGGGAATCCGTCCGGTTTGCGGTCCGGCTACCGTAGGTCAAAGTAACAAAAACAAAGGTTTTACTGGTTGCGGCCCGGTCCACCGTATATTTTTGTATTTTTGATTTAAGTATGATATGCATATGCCTACTTAACCATGTAGGGTGATGAGGATGCAAGGAGTACTCACAATGTGATGCGCAAGTTCTTACCTCTCGTCTTAGGCTCACAAGCCTCCCAATCACATATGCAGTGATGAAGCAAATTAACCATTTATCTATCTATCTAACTATCTATCTATCTATCCCCGGGGAGCAAACTGTAACTTAATTATGAGTAATGTGTATTGTGCATGCGATATAAAGAGAAACTACAGTTAGCTGATATTTATTTCCATAACGCATGAACGATGAAAGATATTTCAACAACCAGATAGCCAATTGTTTTATGAACAGCATACATTACTCATGGTGGTCATTCCACAAAAATAAACTGGAAATCATTTAAACAAGAACATAGGTTCAAAGAGTTAGAACGATCTCACGGTTAATGGACAAAAAGATGGAAAAACAAAATAGTTCATCTTTCAGCCATCCACAGCATAACATTTGAAAGTGCCACCGATCTTTCTCCAACAGGAAAACAATACTTCTTTATTGCAAAGAGAAATAGTTCTTCTTACAATATCATTTCTATGTCTAACTGGGAAAAAGCCCCTTTTCCCTCTTAGTCTATTACATTTATACAAAAAGGTGAGACGATTGGGCTGCCCAAAGTAACCTTTGGGCTTCCCAACTCTTCGTTCCCAAACGCTTGACTTTTCTCAAATGTTTTTACAAAATGTTATACATTACAAAAGTGACCAATCCTTTACGTGGAGGGACCCACTTGGGCATCTAGAAATTTCTTCCATGCCGAAGCTTCAGAAGCAATGCCTTCAAACGCACAAGGCTCTAAAAAATGAATATTGATCTCAAACTTTTTGGCCTGGTTCTTTATAGCCTCCACTCTGGCTGCGCTCAGCCGAAGCTGATCTTCCAAAAGCTGCACACTAACGGCTAAATGGCCCACTTCACTTCTCAGAATCTGGTCATCAATGGCCTTAATGTGTTGCATTCTTGCTTCTTCATCCTGATGTCTTTTCTGCAACATCTCCACAAATGAATTGTGGTCTGGGAAATCATCCAACCTCTGCTCGACTTCTACCTGGCACCGGTTGTATGTAATGAGGACTCTCCTAAAAAATTCCGTGTAGGCTCCCTTTGTCTTCTTGACTGCTTTCTTGAAATCCTCTGCGGTGTTAATAGCAAATTCTATTAAGTCGTAATCCCGCTTGAGGGCTTGTTTATCTTTTGATGGCAGCTCTGCTGGAGTTTCTTCATTGCTTTCCAACCTTGCCATTCTTCCAGTCAGGACCTCGAGGACGTCCTGAGATCTGTCCACAAAGTAAGATGTAGTTTCCAAGATTTCTTCCAATCGGCCATCGATTTGCAGCACTCTACATCTCTCCTCTTCAACAGCAGTATGTAGCTGCAGCATCTTGGTTTTTTGGGCCAAGACATGCTCTTTGAATGGCTGGAGGTTAACCTGCTATTCTCTTGCCACTTCCAGGGCAGCTGTTAAAGAAGAGATCTGTTCTTGATGCTTCTTTTCCTGTTCTTGGGTGTGCAGCTCATTGGCCTCCAAGAGGATCTTTTGTTGTTCTTCTAGCTCTTCTACCTTTCCCAGCAGCTGTTCCTTTTCACTCCTTAGCTCTTGATATTCTTTCTACACTTTCTCCAGAGCCTCCTGTGTAGTTTCCATAACTTGTATTTCTCCTTAGAGGGCCTGTACTTCTGCCCTTGAGGACCTCATTTCCCTTTGTATATCTTCATATTTCCTCTTAAGCCTATTGCTTTCTTCTCTTTCTCTCCTCAATGTATCTTTCAACTGGGCAGAGGACTTCCTGGACTGCTCCAAGTCAGTTATTACCTTGTCCATGTTATCTTCTGAGGCGTGGATTAGTGCAGTCCCGACTCTCAGGGTGAATCTTGGATCTTGGTCTGTTCCCAACATAACAGCCGTATCTGTTATCATTTTACCAGGTATATCTCCTGCTTCAACCCTCTTTTCTGTCCTTTTTCCTATCCTCTTTGTTTCCCTGTCGTAGAAAACAGTATTGAAATCAGGGATTTCTTCTCCTTTTTTCTGCACAAAGGGGACTAGCTTGAGTGTGGAGACCACAGGTGTGTCAGCAGCAGGCACTTGTGGGTCCTGGACCTCTGGGTTTTCCTTATCATGAGTCTGCCCTTCAACTATACCAGCGGCTGACTGTTCGGTCTCTGTTTGTGTCAGTTTCAGCCTTTCTGCTTCCTGCTTTTGTAGCTCCTCATCGAGCTTTCTCTTCGCTTCTTTTGCTTCTTTTCTAGCGGCTTCCTCTGCTTCTTTAGCTGCTTCTTTTGCTTTCTCAGCTGCTTCTTGAGCAGCTCTTCTTTTCGCTTCTTCTTCTGTATGCAGCCATCCTGCAGCTTCTTGTGCCAACCTCTGAGCTTCTTCATTTCTCCTTTTGGCTTCTTCCTTAGCCTTAGCCTATTCATCCCTTTTACCACCTTTGGTGGTGATCTTTTCCTTGAATCTTCTCCTCAGTGTTGTCATGTTCGGGGCATTTCGGAAGATAGATTCTTCCCTATCAAAATGGTGGGTATACTCAAAATGCACATTGTTTTCTTTACAATGTTTAGCAACTTTACCTTGGGAGTCATTTCTGTGGTAGGGCATCTTGCCAAAATGGAACCTCTCCAGCTCGTCTACGAATTCATCAGCTTTTTTCACCCTAGTGAACCTGTAACTTCCTAGTTTGAAGGGCAAGGGAGGGTAAGCAGTCTTCTTATGCTCGAACAGAAAGCTGCCTATTCCATCCAGGAACACTTGTCTGACTGCCTCCTTGTGGATAATGTAATCAGTTGCATATTTGGGCAGCAGGGAAGGTGCTCTTGAACCTCCAAACATCCTGAAGTACATGCCATTTTCAGTCAAATAGTAGTCTGCTTACTCCTCTATTACTTGCAGGGCCTCCTCTGACATACAATCACACTCCTTTAGGAAAATGAGTGTGTATAGAGGCATAAGGAAGTGTTCACATACTTCTCTGTAATGGCTGTGATATTTATGTGCCCACAATGGTTTATAAGCAGCATAGACATGCATTCTTTCCCTGTTCCAGATGCACCTGAGACCAGGGAAAGGCTGGTTGCATAATATATAGTCTATTAGTATGGAACTCATATAGAATTCTGATCTCTTCTGGTGTACTCCTCCCAAAGCTAAAGCCAAGCAAGCGGAAATACTATTGGATACAATGCTGGCCTAGTTGAAAATTGTCCCCTGGGTTGCAACATAAAAAATGATTGGGAGCCATTCTAACTTGAAGAATCTACCATGTGCTCTTCCAAAAATCCGGTTCAACATTAAAGCTATGAATCTGTAGGGAGCCCTTAAGCTAGCTGTATCATAGTCACCTATTGGTCTATATCTGTAATGTTTTCCTTGCAACATCATCCTTTTAAATGTCTCCACCAGATCCATTCTAATGTTGTTTAGCCAATCATCAGATAAAAAGACTTGGGCTTCTGGCAGGTGATAGGCCAGAGCTACATAACCGGGGCTGTAAGCAGCATAGCCTTGCTTTTCAACATTCCCCAGGATCATTGTGGTTACATCTGCCCGGGGCAGAATCCAGCCAATTACTTCAGAGCATGGGAACAGCTCTGGTCTGGTGGCGACCTTCATCAGGGAAGATCTTTCTATGTTGGCATGTAAGGATTATTCTTCTAAGCCCATGTCAGGAACCTCTCTTCGTGTGATCAGTCTATATATTCCCCCCCACTGGTATTCAGGTTCAACGCCAGAAATGCACTTTGTGTCCTCGTATATGTATTCTGTCTTAGTGACAACTTCTACTTCTGGCTCTTCCTCGACCACAGGGGCCTTCTTCTTTTGTCTCCTTGACATGGTGAGCTCTTCCTGCCATAAAATTGTAACATTAAGCCCTTCTGGCTGAGTGACAAACTTGTATACATTAATGTGCAGTGTGCCATTTCTTCCATATTTAACATAATAGCAATCATCCAATGAAGCAAATATATGCATGTATAGCCTGAAATGGCCTAACTAACATAAGTATTAAAACTCGATGTGTAGTGTTCAGTGACTTAGTTTATGTCTAGCATGATGAAACATAGTTATATACAGTAAAATGTGCAATCTACCACCGCTGTAGGATATTAAACAATTCTATCAACCATATTCAAAAAGGCAATAAATCTACATTAATATGCAACAAATCTCGGCTCTCTGCGCACACCATGGTCGTTTCGTTGCACGGGAAAGACAGTGGTAACTATGCGGTTTTTTTCAACGACGCCATGCTCACACAATAAGAGTAATGACATATCCCTCTCAGCAGGCTAGGGGTTCGACACTAAGCTCGAATGAGGTCGCACGGAACCGCGTGATGAAAACAATTGGGGTTGAAATGACATGGAAGCCCAAAAAATGGTACAAACAGTCCCAAACCCCCAAGGAAGGCCATGGCAAACCTATCTCCTACCCACCATCATTACGCAGGGTGGTTTGGCACAGACAGCATAATGGCCGTCTGCGCCAAACCCCCTCACTCTCTATGCACAGGGTTGCAAAATAAACGGCGGTGAGGGGAAAACTACTCCGCATGTCAAACCGCCCTCCCACGGTCTACTATGATACGAAATCCTCCAAATATATAAGCAATTACGAGGTCGAGTAAATGGCTGGGAAAAAAAACCACCGTAGTAATGATAACCGCCAAACGCTCAACGGAAAGGGAAAGGAAAATGAAGCCTACCTGGCACTGATGTGTAACCGGCGTGTATGGTGGGACGAAGACAGTCAGTTTTCCATAGTTGCCACCTGGACGTGGGTACCAGCAATAGGGTCCAAATAAGCTCGAGCACTCGACAGCACGATAGCGACAGAGCACGGTGGTCAAAAATAACAATAGAATAATCTAACACCTCGACCCCATATATATAGTCAACCACAATGGGCGAGCAAAGATTGGACGGCGGAGAGCTTTTGAATTGGAATATGAAAGCAAACGCCCTTCCGCAACGGCGGATGATCAAAGCGCCAAGCCATCCGCAACGAGTAAAGTTAAGTCGGAAGCAACACGCATACACATCGGAAGGGCTAGCGTTTCTTTCGTCTGCAACGGTGGAACCGTAAAGCGCACCATTGTCTGCAACGTCGGGACTTAAGTTGGAAGCGGAACGTCTAAGAGATCGGCAAGGAAAAGCGTTCGGCAGCCGCAACGGCGGAGCTAACAAAAGGTCCGACCTTCCGCAATGGCGGGCTTAAAATGACTCAAACGGCTAGAAGGAGAAAACTTTCGACAGCCACAACGGTGGAAGCCCACGACTTATGGAATCGATGGAAATGACAAACGGACCCGAAACGTCAAAGCATTGATCGGAAGAGGAAGCGGTTTTCCTTTCGCAACGGCGGAGAAAGAAATGATAAAAGTTCTGATGTCAAAACACAAAAGCCGTCGATGAAAATCAATTGAAACGGGAGAAACATCGAAGTTAAAACTGAATGTCCATCCACAACGGCGGAGAAATAAAAGCAAATACATTTCCGACTTAGTCATGCAAAAATGCAATTAACAGGAAAATGATGAAGTTTGATCAATCATTGAATCTTTTCAAGCGTTAAAGCAAGTGGTAGATCAATCCAAACATATGAAAACCAAGAAGAAAACCAACTAATCCAAAGCAAAGGAGGGTCCTAATTTTTTTTGGAATTTTGGGAAAATATTGCAGCTGCAATAGTAAGCAAAGGTCAATAATACATTACTTGTCAATAATACATTTGTGGTATCTTTTAACAACTATTGTGACAATGATCAAAGTTCGAATCTTAGTGGGCATGCTCTTCCCATACACGGGGTTTGTCAATTGTTGTTATTTAATTATATTAAATATTGTTACATAGTATTCAAGCAAACTATTGTGTGGTGTTTGCAAGGTAAAAATTGGTTCTAACCCAAGTGGTTGTGGGATGGAGTGTAATCCTCCCCACCCATGTTTTATTCCACTAAGTAACATGCTGAGTTATAAAGAGTGTATTGTTGTAATGGATTTAAGCCCTATTGTTAACTTGGCCTTGTTCCCTAAAGAATCTAGTGTTTACCCTAAGTACCATCCTTGAAATGAGGGGGAGGAAATGCCTCAGGGATTTCCCTAAGATAATTTATCTAGAAAATAAAGGCATCAATAAACCTAGATTAATTAAATGTGGATATTGATAATATTGTATATTGTTCATGTAAAATTTAGAAATACTATTGTGTAGTGTTTGCTAAGTATTAACAATCCTTATTTTTCACTTATGTGTGTTTTTGTGCATGGGGACCCATATAAAAAAATACATTAATCAAACAAATTTTAAAATATATATATGGAGGAATTCACTTTTTCACTGGAGAGAAGATGTGTTATGGGGGAATTTCAAGAAGAGATCAATTTGATGAGATGGAAGAAGATTCCATTTTCTCCAACAAGGAGGAAATACTCCAATCATTGAAAGCATGAACCTCGAAGAGGACTTACCAAAAAATATGGAGTTTAAATCAATAAAATGGTGTTATATGCAAAGTTTGGATTATGTCCAAGTTCATTTTTGTTGTTCTTGTTTTTGCTAATATAAACATATAAGAAATAGAGTATAAGATGTCATATTTTGAGTGAGCTCTTCAAGTCAAACCCCTAATCCAACAAACAAAACAAGCTAATCAGGTTCAATTGAAATAATAGACTCAAAACCACATACTTCAACTATAGAAAAAGTGATCCTAATATGGCTGATCCTTGGCTCTTTTTCAAAGGAATAATTCACTGACATAGCCAAAAAGCCTTCAAAATAATGGAGTTAGAACTGAAGTAGGGCTTAAAGATCTCACTGAGATAGTGAACATCATCCCGGGCTATTATAATTCCTATTAAAATTCCAAGTAAGGAGATTCACTTACGAGGAAAAAAAAATATTTTGGTCCTAACCTGCCTTGAATATCATGGGTTCTGCTGTCATCTTGAATTAAATCCCATAAAAGGAAATGCAAAAATTTAGGAAGTGATATCAATGAGCCTCATTGACTAATTTTTTAATTAACTGAAAAAGCTGAATTCGAGGATTTTGATTATGTTGGGGAACAAAACAACCTTTATCAAAACCAAAGTCTAAGACTTCAATTGATCCCTCTCTCTCCCTCTCTCTCTCTCTCTCTCTCTCTCTATCTCTATCTATCTCTCTCAAAGTAGAGACTAGACCCTCCCATAAACATTACCATTTAAGGTCTTCAATCCTTCCTCGAGGGAATGTGAGGGGTCAAGAATTAATGGTGGAATTGGTTTATACCCTAATGGAGGGGTTGACCCTTAACCCAACATGGATGGTTGCCTAGATAGTTTAGGAATGTCTGGATATTGGAAATTATACATTTATGAGGGTCATGATACACCCAAATGGAGCATTGTGGATGTAGCTCAACATGGACAGTTGTCCAATAATTTAGAAGTTTGAAGATATGATTTCCAAAACCTCAAGAATTCCACTAAAAAGCTACACCTTTACAAGGGTTACGAATCAATTTCATGAAACTCTACCTAGTCAAAGAACTATTTTCCAAACTAAGATTTTGAAGAATGTTTGGTTATGTTTACTTATGATATTTTTCTTTTCAGTTAGTGTTTAGTTTCAATTGGCAATGAAAGACTTAGAGGAGGTGTTAAATACAAGGATTACATGTGTAATAAAGTCACCTTAGTTACTTAGCCTTATAACAGTTAAATTTTCAACTATTATTATCTTTTAGGGTTTTGGACAGATAAGACATCTCAAACTCTTTATTTTAGAGATCAATTTCATACATAGGGTGAAGTATTTTCGTAATGTAATATCGTGTTATTGTGTTTATCAATTTCTCACTGCTCACTTCACTAAAAAGTAAAGAGGATTTTTTGATTTCTATGGGGATTGTGGATTCTGATGCATGGCTTCAACGTGGCGCTCTTTATTTCTACTTTATTTATAGGAAATACGTGTTCTCATTTAGGATAGGGGATTCCTTTCTGCATAGCTTCAATGTGGTGAATACACAAAAGGAATTTTAAACTGCAATCAAGAAGTTTATTATGCTTTCTTATCCAATATTAAAAGGTAGGTAAAGGGAGCTTAGAGGGGGAAAGCTATAGTGAGGCAGGTAATAAAGATAGCTTTGAAGTTGTAAAGCAAGGTTTTTGTCATAATATCATAGGTAATGCAAGTTCGAAAGGGTCTCTATACATTCTTCTTTTTCTACAATAGAGGCATGTGCTCAGGGTCGTCGATTGAATTGGTCCCTTTGATATATATAGCTGCATGGTAATATAAATGGATATCTATATAGCTGCTTCGTAATATATAAATGGATATATAAATGGATATATAGCCTGGTAATATAGCTTCCTGGATTTTTGTAATATTCACTAGCAAGCAAACTATGATTTTGTAATATCCACTACTTGCAAGCAAACTTCAAAGGTTTCTGCAAACTTTAAACGCAAAAAATACAATAAAATAAACCTTAAACAATATAAAATCTACTAACGCAACAAAAAATGAGAATTTTGCAAAAACTGATTTTGTTAATATCAAATGCAAATGTTAATTAATAAATGTATTTCTTCATGTTAAGAAAAAGGAGTAACTATGCAATAAAACAAAAACAATACTGGAACATCACTTTGTTTGCAACGAACAATTTGAGAACCATATATATAATATATTTACGAAAGCTGCAAAGTCAGTGTTCGGGAGGTCATTTTCAATTACTAGATCTCGTTCATGTCATACTAGAAAAAAATACTCCCTTTATTGTAACACCAAACATCACTTTTACGTTTCACATACAGTTTCCTTAAAATCATCTTTTTATCGTTGTTTCTTTTCAATATTAAATCATCTTTTTACCAAATTCTTGTAATAATTTATACTTCCTTAAAATATCAATCCCTACCATGCATAGGTAATAATAATATTTGGATTTTTTCCAGGTCTCACAAGTTGAAGGTTACATACTTGTTTCCCATTTGTTTTGTTCACAAGCTCACAACATCACTTTAAAACTTGGAAGCTGATTTCAAAGTGTAGATATTTATTCCCCCTGTTAGGGACAAGGTGAGAAAATACAAATTCTCTATTGAAATTTTCTTGTTTCTGACGTTCTTTCATTCATTCTTCATGGCTGTTGGGCTCAACCAAAAATGCACCCCAATTACAAACATATTTCAATTCAACAATATTTGATACTCACAAACACAATAGTAAGTAAAAAAAAACTTAAGAGGTGTTGAATTGATGCTCGAAATTTTATTTTAATTTCTCTACAAATTAATTATGAAAATGGCTGCAATAGATCAAACTGGATGCAATAGCTTCAATCTATGCTGAATGTTATTCCAATCTTCAATGTAGTGACTGCTCTTACTTCGATAACAAAAATACGAGAACGATGGCACTAATTTTTACATTGGGATGTGAAAATTACTTGACAGTGGCTTCACTACTCCCTATCTCCACAGTTTTCTAAACATGGGCAGGTAGAATCACAGGAGCACTCTCTCGATCACAAGAGATGCTCTAATTATTTTCTTTAATCAGTATTTGCTTTTACTTCAACCAATTCATTCCATCAACGAACTATCTCACCATCCAATATGTGCATGCTTCATGCCAAATACGTATAAGAATATAATATAATTCTTGAGCATTTACTCTCACTCAGTGGAAAAACCAACTCTTTACCTTCTGCTACGTTCTAAATGGAATTTTGAGTTTTAAGCCGCAATTCCAATTCCATGTAGCATTTTCATGTGTTTGGTGCAATTCACAATGACGTCCTCATGAACAAATTGGCCGTAGCAAAATAAGGAATTTATTTACTTAATAATGCCTTCACTTTCAATGCAGTTCTCCAAATGTCACCACGACTCCTTTGAAATTTAGACTTGTACTCTTATGTCCCTAACAAAATTGCATTTTAATAATCACTTGGATCGTCTTCACTGGAATGCTAATAGGATAGGGCCCAATTTTTTTAGGCTTTTCTCATAATATGGTTCCAGAAATTCCCTCATGTTCAATCTCTTCAAAGACAAGAAGTATAAGTGTGAACTAGAAATATATCAACAAACTTAGCACATAACAAATTCATTGATTTTGATTTGCTGCCAACATTTTTCTTCATTTATCTAAAATTTTATGCAGAAATTGGTCAAACCATTGATGAAAAATTTAAATCAAACTTATCTTTGAAATATTGAAAGGAATATACACTCTCTTCAAACTTCAACGACAGCATTAACTTGTGCCTTCTTCACGCATTTTCATATAACAATGACAATCCCATCAGACCGTAACCATGTGCTTTGATAACTAAGGAAGGAAATTTATGTGCCCTGATATTGAATTGCTCTAATATTTGTATTCTCTTGGTCTCACATATATTCATGAATTCTAAATGTTTAAGTGATGGATCTTCTTCTAGTCTCTTAACAATGGCTCAAATATCCACGCAGGTTTTTTTTTCTATCATACAATTTAGCAAAAAATCCATCAACCAAGGCCACTGATATTATGGTGCTCTGATACCACTGTTAAATCATCAAGAAAATATGGATCAAATAACAATGGAAAAATAAATGACAGAAAAGGATCGCAAAATTGCTCCATTAATCAATAGTAAACCATGGTAGATATATAGTACATAATGTATAACTGACCTCTAACAGTATGAACATTAGGGTAAGATAACAAACTTAGATTAGATCTTTCAACATACTGGAGAAAGATATCAAAAATGGGAAATGAGGTCACAATTGTTGCAAGCTTCAGTGACATGATCAGAATCAAAATGATGGGATGATGCATGTGACACTCGTTGTATTCATTCGAAAGATGAAAAATCCACATTATGGCCGGTTAATGTTGATGGGTGTTGACAACAAACATTTTCTATTATTGCTTATCACGCTCACCGCCATGGAAACCTTCAGCATTGCTCGAGTGGCATCATTCCTATGGTGTCAAGTAACTGGTATGCCTCCCATGGTGCTAATTTTCACATCTATATGCCATGTGTCAAGATATCTATGCTACCAACATGTCATATGCCCATGGACCAAGGTTCTGTGGTGCCATGTGTTAATATCTCTATGGTACCAACACCTCATATGCCATGTGTTACAACTCATGACTCTTTTCCCCACATGGCATGGTTCATCAATGTAAGTGGGATCATTTCTATGGTGCCAAATGTCAAGACTCTATGGTTTCCAAAGACAAGGTTTGGTGCCAAGTGTCACACCTCCTTGCGTCTATTGCACCATGTTTTGCAATCCTTTGCATATGGAATGGTTTATATGGGACAACTGTCACAACTCCTATGGTGCTATGTGGCCAGGGGACATTATTGGTACCAAATTTCACAATTTTATGTCAGCAGACAACCTCATTTCTTTGGGGTCACATGTTATGTTTTGGACTAGTAGTCAACTCGTAGCACCTACTGTTGGAAATATAGCATGGCTTGATGGAATTGGGAACCCCATTGAATGAGTTTTAAATCCATCAAAAAACAATGCCATTGTAGAGAGAAAGGATGAGGCTAAGAAATCACTAAATATAATAATAAGCAAAACCAACCATGTCCAACAATTTCATGGGCTCATTTCGCTTAACAACATACACCAAAATCCCTCAATTCTCAAGATATTTTAAAAATATTTTAGTCTCGATAAACTCAATTCATTATGGAGACCACAATAACATCTATTAATTTATGATCGGGCATGACGGACTCCAACCGCCAACCTCTTGCTTGTAAGACAAATGCTCTTCCATTGAGCTAACACCCTTTTGTTAGAAAATGAGACTTACATGTGTAATAAAGTAACTTTAGTGGTTTAGGCTACAAATGTTATGGTTGGGTTGTTATTAGCTTTTAGGATTTAGACAAATAAAACCTTTCAACCCGTTTAAAAGAGAAGTGAATGTCATTGCAATAGTGTGAAGTGTTTTAGTAATATAATATTGTGTTATTTTGTTACTCCATTTCTCATGGCTAGTTTCTTCACTAAACCTTGAATAGGGTTTCATCATTTAGTGATCTAGTACCTTTGTAAACCCTAACCTTCTTCCTATTGTTTTTCTTCACAAAGAGACTCAATGCATTCATCCATGTAACCCTAACCATTGTATTCCTATTGTTTTTCTTAGAAAGGAGGCCCGATAATGAAAAAGGCAAGGATAGGCTAAGCAAGGCAACCATGATCTCTAAATTTATCTTCCATCCCATCACCATTCCATGGGATGATAGTATAGTAAGGCCTAGGAAACCTACCAACAAAATCAAGGACCATTTTGTACTCAAATGTTCTTCATGCTATGGGATCGAAAGACAATTACTTTACCTCATTAAAAACTCACTTGCTTCGCTTCAAACTCTTGTGGCTTATAACGACCATAAATTCCTAGCCCTCTTCCTCCAAAGGATGTATTGTTTTTCTTTTGTTTCCTAAATCACTCAAAAGCAACATGGCCTATTAAAAAATGTTGTAGTAAGTGTATTAAATATATATGTTATATAAATAAAATAATATTTATCAAAATAATGAAATCATTGGATGTACTATCCCGATTTTGACCCCATTATATTAAAATTGTAAATGATGTAAATAACGTTATTAAATCATGGTGTGGAGCTCAAGGCCAAGGCCCCACCATGGATTTATCATTTTATGTATCGACAAGTAAAATCGATGCATATGGTTTTAGTGCTAGCCAGACACATTATATTTTGGACATCATGTAAATATGCAAATTAATAAAAATACCCACAACTAGTTATGTCAATGCAACATTAAAGACATGGGGGCATAATTCCACAAGGAATAGGACGGGAAAATATTCAAACCCTTGGGCCAATAGGGTAAAGACAAATGTCAAAGGGAGAACCCATAAAACTGTCAACTACCCATTTTGTCTTATTCACCCAATCATTTATTTCTTCCAGGAATTGGTTGAGGTAGTTAATGCCTTGGGATGGGAAGAGTATGGTAGTCAAATTCGAATTGAAGAATCCATCAGTTTTTGGAAAATGTGTTTTTGAATTATGGGGCAAGTAAATGCTTGGAAATGCATTCCCATTTGATTGTTCATTCACTTCCTTCATTCCCTCACACAACTGAAGCTTGATGTGCTTTCACCTGTACGTTTTTCTGTCGTTTCCTCATTCCTTGATGCCCAAAAATTTGTTTTTGTTATTGCGGAGTGAATAGCCAGTAAAGATTCATGATTTGTGGGTTTAGGGGGGTCGTTCTTACTCGCGCAATGACCATAGATGTTTTTCTGAATACGAATCCATGATTTGGGGGTTTGTAGAGGTCATGTTTTCCTCTATGAAGCCACTAAATGCTTTTTGAGACGATTTCTTCACTTGGGTTGTTTTCCCCATTTACCATTTTCGATTTTGGCTCCCAGGATAGTTTTTTCATACCCAACACTTGTGTTTTGTGGTTCTATAAATCCTTGTCTGGTTTGAACTATTAGGAGTGGGAGAGGCCCATAATTGGCTTAATAAATCTAGTGAAGAGAGGAACCTCACAGACAGATCAAGAGGGGTTCACAAATCCTTTATGCACACCCTAAAGAGCACTAGGAGGGAAGGTATAGCATGAGGGAACTCTGTAGCAGTGAAGGGAATACTTCCCTGGGTTGGGTGGTGTAGGTATTGTGGAGGCCAAGCCAGATCTGGTGTAGGTTTCCATATCTCTGTGGTTGAGCTCACTAGCTTAGCAATTCTCCCTTCCACTTCCTTAGCATCCTGATAAACCCAACTATGTTTGGCCTGGCTGAGTTTTGATTTGTATTTGGCTATGTGTGGGCCTGTTGTTCTCTAGTTCCTTGTGGAAATAATTACCAACTTGAGGGTGGTAGTGGTGCTAAGAGATTGATGAGCACATTAGCCTATGGTTGGGTGGAACGTTGCAGTGACATAGCTAGTTGCAGGACAACTTCTTTTGAAGATAAGTATTTCTTATGTATTTAAGTTCTGCAACTGTAATTGTTTTAAATTATCATGAACATGTTGAATGCTTGAATGGGTTTAATGTATTTTGGTTCCGCTGTATTTTAACATATTATACATTTGCAGATGTGTTTTATTTCAATGCATTTTATTATTATGTTCATGGGGTTAGATTTCCTGTTCTAACAATAGCAACAACAACTTAGTTGCGTCCTCTCCTCGAAGGGTAGAGGGGATGGGACATGACATTGGAAAATAGTTTATAGATTTTTTTACAAATTTTAAGGCCATCTCTTCCTTTCATGGATTTTTCATTAAGGAAGATCATCATATTTCTCGATGGTACTACATGTTCCAAATATCTTGCTAAGAGCTAGAGACCAAGGACCATTTTGTACTTAAATTCTCTTCATTCTATGAGATCGAAAGACAATTACTTTACATTGTTAAAACCCACTTGGTTCTATTCAAACCCTTGTGGCTTATAACGACCATAAATGCCTAGCCCTCTTTCTCCAAAGGATGTACAACTTTCATCGATGACTTATTAAAGGCAAGTTACCCAATCTGACATATGCTATACTAATTGTATATTAATTCCAACCCTAGGGGAAAGAGGCCCCATGGCCAATTTCCAAGCATACATGATAGATTCATGAGGTGTCATATACTGTCCCAATGATTCCCACGGTTGCACACCCATTACACATTTCTTAGTGGAATTAATGTTAAAATTTTCTCCAAAGCAACAAGTCATTACCAAAGACCCTCATTTAGCTTCTTCACTATTCCCCATTCCATTGTGTTGGTGCTTTAAAATATTTTTATCATTTTCCTTACTTTAGGTTCTCCAAAGGAACAAATCTCAACCAAGGAACCTCCTTCTTGAACTTCTTTATTACTCCCCATCTCAATGGATTGGCGCGTGAATGGTATATAAGCAGTAATATGCATAGTTCATTTATGTTCAGGGTTCTTGGGATATTGGGTTTGTTGTATTAGGTGTAAGCTTTGGATATGCTTTAGTAGAAGCACTAGCATTCTTATGAATTATTGTATAGATTTATAGATGTTTTACTTGAATCCTATTCCATGATTCTAGCATTTGATATTAAGGTTACCATTTATATAAGTAATTAATCAAACTAGAGTTTTATATAGGTAATTAACAACTCTTCCTTTAGTAACTTACGCTTAATAAAGATATGCTAAAATAAGTGTTATGACTTATTTTAGAGAACTAAATAAGTGTTGTATGCCTTCATATCCTCATAGTAACTAAGAAAAATCAATAGTCAACTCTTCTTCTTCGTAGCTTTTCACTTTTCATCTGGAATTAGTGCTTAAATTTGACTACAAAATACCTTGAAATAAGAAACATAGGGCTTGACATAGGCCCAATCTTCCTTTGGAGTCATATTCAACACTGCCTTATGAGCCATGCGGTTTTAATGTAATTTGCATAATTCATTGCTTCAACCCAAAAAGAAGGTGCCATGTTCTTGGACTAAATCATGCAGTTGTCCATCTCTTCCAATGTTCATTATTTTTCTTTCAACAACACCCTTTTGTTGATGGGTGTAGGGAACAAAGTTCTAATGTTGAATTCCAAGTTCTCTACAAAATTATTTGAATCCTTGATTGACACACTCCACCCCATTATATATGCATGCTTTATTTATAATAAGAGAGGATTAATTCTCAACAAATTATTTGAGGGCCTTAAAAGTAGCAAAGACCTCATCCTTGTACTTATGAAAGTAAACCCAAGAGAGAATTTACCAATAAAGGTAAGTTATCGAATGAGTTGAAAATGGCATTAGATCACTATGTAGCAACCCAAGAGGCTTGGTAGCATGCAAGGCCTTGACTTTAGGAAAAGTATTATGATGTTGTTTGCACAACCTATACAAACTCCATAAGTGCAAGAGGATGTAGGAACTCCAAGCACCAAATTCGGTTTTCTCAACTGTTGCAAATACATATAGTTCAGATGTCCAAACTTTTCATGCCATAGCCTTCTTAAAGAATGATCATGTGCTATGAAAGAGGAACCTTTAAAAATGGCTCAAAACCATTGAACTTATACAATCAAGAACTATTATCAATCCTACCAGAAGCAACAACAATTTATTGATTACGTAGTTCTCTAATGACCACATCATGAGATGTAAATTTCATGTCTTCCCATCACCAAAGTGAAAAAAATGATAAATAGAGAGTAGATTAGAAAATATTTTAAGAACAAGGAGAACATCATTGATGCATCCATTAGATAACTACACAGTGTCTCATCCTAAAACATCAAGTTGTGTAGAGTCACCAACTACATTCTACAAAATGATACTATTAGATGTAGAAGGATGCATCTCATGAGAGTGAACTATATGGTGTGAGGTGCTAGAATCAAGTATTCAGCTGTTTGAAGATGCTTATAAGGCTTCAGTAGATGGTGCATGTAATTTAGTAGAAGATGTTTTGGGCACTGCAATTTTGTGCTACTACATGGATTCATTCAATGGTTCTAGTTTTATCCAGCATCTGAATTCACCATGCCCAAATGTGCCACAAAAACTACAAGTTACACTTGATTTCTTCTTTATCTTGGAGGATGACTCACTAGATACTAAATATGGAGAAGTAGAGGATTTTGAGTTATGTTTAGGCTTGGAGGTACACTTACTAGCTTAAGCAGGATCAATATTTGTTTGCACAAAGTTTTTTTCTTACCTTTGGAGTTTTGAGCAACAAGAACTTGATTCTTAGATCCATAAATAACATCTAATTGCACAATATTATATTGTTCTTTTGTAACACGCACATATAAAATATCAAATCAGAGCATTTTAAACTTTGATCCAAGTGTGTACATAGTAGAATAAAAGGCAGAGGTAAATTCTTTAAAGGGACCATTCAACTTTGACAAAATTAGAAAAATGTATTTTTCATCTATTTTGCTTTTTCCATAGTCTCTCAAGTGTGACAACAACAAATTGGATTTGGTAAAAAAAACTTCAATGCAAGAGTGCTCATAAGTACAATGGATGACAATTCAACTCCCAATTTCAATGCTTAAAATTCATTGACTTTTCCAAATAGTGAATTCAACTTTTCCCAACTTTGTTTTCAAAATTTACATTCAACAATAGGAAACATGCAACACCCCAAAATTAATTAAGATTAATTTAATATTATTAAACCTAGATTAACTAATAAGAAAATAGTAATGAAGTATATAATGTTGGCAATATGGATTATATTTGTCATTGATGTCAAAGTAGTTCGTGAATGACAAAGGAAAGACAAAAGGTGAACTCAGTATATGTCGAAAGAAAGACAAAGGTAGTGATGACATGGCATGAATGATGAAATGGAAGATATGATAACATAGAACAACATAATTGATGGCAAATTGGTAGTATACATTGCTTATGATGACAAAGCAGATGATGTGACATCATTCTGGAGAAATATGGCAATTGGTGAAAATCAGGAAATTGACTATGGATAAATAGTCAAAACTAGTCTAAGAGGGTCTAACAAAAAGATCGCCCTAAATCATGGGTTAGAATAAATGCTGGCAGCACATAGGGGTCTTGTAGACTTTTGTTTTCTCTACTTGACCATGTCTTCAGATTGTCTTGAAAGTAGTTGAGGAAGAAGTTATGGACCTGCCAAAACAGTGTTTTAGGAAGATTAGACCAAACTAAGAAATTTGTCTAAGTGTCATAACAAAAGGTTGGAAGATTATTTTCAAATGTCCTCCAGAAGATGTGTGTTTTTTGGTAAGAAATAAAGATGATATGCTCCTGGTCCTTGATGAACTGGCTATCCAACAATGAATTTCGATTCTCATTAGGTTCTTACACGAGTGAAATATCAATCTGCCAAAACAAGAGAAAAATGTTAGTTTGCATGTTGAGATTAAAATTGGCTAAATGTTAAAACAAAGAAATTGTGCAGATCCGAAAAGTCATGATGAGATCCACATTCAACCTAAAATCAATGGTTAAGAAGCATCCTGCATGAGATCCAACGATTTAGGATCAGTTCCGCAAAGGATAGGCGGAAAAGGTGAAGATCCACAAAGGATCAAATATCAAACGATTGAGAATAGTTCCGCAAGTAGATAGATGTTTCAAAAAAAATGTTGCAGGAACAGAAGTGCGGGTGTGGAACCACGGAAATCAAAAGGTCGAAATCATGGAAAAGTTGAGTTTTCGACTTCCGCATTCTGCCCTGCGGAAAAGGCAAGTGTGGAAAGACAATGACGGAAGGACTGTTGTGGGAGTGGAAAGGAGGAAAGGAAAAAGTTCGAAAAATGGGAAAGTTGAGTTTTTGGTTTCCGCCTTCTGCAGTGTGCAAAGGAGCCTACAGAAAGAACAGTCCGAAAAGCGAAGAGGAAAAAAAATAGATGAAATCTTGGAAAAGTTGAGTTTCTGATTTCCACCTTCTGCAGTGTAGAAAAGACGTTGCGGGAAGGCCGATGCGGAAGCGGAAAAGAGGAAGTGAAAAAGTTCATATTTTGGAAAAGTTGAGTTTCCTATTTCTCCATTCCGCAGTCACAGAAAGGCCAGTCCAAAAAGCATAAGGAGGAAAGGAAAGTGCGGAAAGACATTTTGAGAAATGTCATGGTTTGGAAATCCGCATACCGCATCCCATATTAGATCTACGGTCAGGAAACAGTATGGGATAAATATCAACGGCTCGGGATGAGTACAAAAAGACGACTACAGAAAATGATTGTGAAAATCTAATAGTGTGAAAAAACATTTTTAGATCTACGGTCAGGAAGAAGCCTGAAATAAGATCAACACTTCAGGATGATTTCGGAAATAGATACTGTGGAAGAACATGACTGAAAGGTTAAATTGTGAATTGATTAAACATGAGTTTAGGGAATTTCCACAAGGAGCTCATAGAGGAGAAAAACAAGCCCATAGGAATTTTTTGATGAATCCCATGATCAGAGAAGAAGGGAGCTGTCAGATCAAATTTGATCAAGAAGGTTTTACTTAATTATTTAATTAGAAATTGTTAATATCATATTTGAAAGGGAATGATAGTGAAAGGGCACGTTTCCAGAATGAAGAGATGCGTTTGCAGGATACGTGAAGGTATTTATTGAGAGAATAATTGAAGGAAAGAACTTGTCTTTGTCATCAAAAAATATGCAGTTGAAATATAAGACAAAGACCAATGAAGAGTAACAAGTGACAATGTTTTTAAGAAGATATGGAAGTTTAATAAATATCAAATTAGGGTGGCAAGGTGGTGTTAAAGAACTTGTCTTTGTCATCAAAAAATATGCAGTTGAAATATAAGACAAAGACCAATGAAGAGTAACAAGTGACAATGTTTTTAAGAAGATATGGAAGTTTAATAAATATCAAATTAGGGTGGCAAGGTGGTGTTAGGGAAGGCTACATGCTTGCAAGGAGGTCTTATCCTCCTTCCAGTAGTGGTTGGACAATCAGGGTATTAGTGTATCATTGTCTGTAGGTGCATGCATAAATCAGGGTGTGGGTGCATCCTTCAATAGTGGCTGAGAAACTTGGGGATCATGGTCTCCAGCAAGTGGGTGCTTGCAAATAATTATTTCATATTGTAAAAACAAAGTTTTGCATATAATAGAAACGTGTTGGTGGTTTACCTTAATGGGCTCCACATTAAAACATTATGTCAAAATTTGTTTTTACATTTGCTAAAATAAAAGAAATTGTGTTTAAATTTATGTCACTGATTCACCCCCCCTCTCAGTGACAATAACTGATCCATAAATTGGTATCAGAGCAGGATCCTTTAACACATTTTAACCACTGGAAGGGAGATCCTATTACAACCGCTATAGATCAGCAGATGAAGATGCCAATTAGAGGCCCCATAGTTGATGGTGAAGACCATGTTTTCCAGAAAATTAGAATGAAAAACTATCTGATGTCCATTGGTCTAGAAGTTTGGGAATTAGTTGAAGAAGGATATAAAGTTCCAGAAGTCACTCCCATAGAAGTAGAAGAAAGGAAGAAATTTTGGGAACATGCAAAGTCCTTAAATACATTACTAGCTGGAATACGTAAGAAGGTTCTTGCAAAAGTACTGACCCATAAAAGTGAAAAAGAGCTATGGGACAAATTGGAAACCATATATGCAAGAGAATCCAAAGTAAAGATGACAAAACTTCAATCTCTCAAAGTACAATATGAAAGTATAAAAATGAAGGAAAAAGAAAATATTTCAGAGTACTTCGAAAGAATTAAGAATCTTGTCAATACAATCAAAGGTTTGGGGGTATATGTACCGGAATATGATTTAGTTGAAAAGATACTAAGAACACTTCCTATGGCATATAATCCCAAAATATCCACTCTTGAAGACCGAGAGAAGCTAGAAGATGTAACCATGTATGAATTGTATGGAATCCTCACAGCCTATGAATTAAGACTAGGTATTGATAATCTCCCAAATGAGAAGAAACTTTCAAAGTAATCAAGAAAACAAACCAGAAGAAAAAATCTTAGATCAACCATGATGAAGAATCTGAGGAAGAAGAAGCCAATTTTGTTAAAAAAACTTCAAGAAGGATCAGGGAAGTATAAAGGAAAGCTGCCATTCAAATGTTTTAACAGTGTGGAAGAATTGGGCACTTTCAAGTTGCCAAGTGTCCTTATCCCAAGGAAGACTCTGAAGATGAAGATGCCAAAAACAAACAATACAAGAAAGAGGGAAAATTCCACTATAAGAAAAATTACAAAGGAAAAAACAATTTCTACTCAAAAGAAGAAGACAACAATTAATCTGAGATTATTTGATGATGAAGTCCTTTTTCTAGGTATTGAAGAGTCTAATGAGATAGAAGAAATTAAGCATAAGAAAGAGTCAGAAGATGAAGAAGAGGTTAATATGGAAAAAGAATTATTCAGTGATTTGAATGGAGTAAGAAGACACAAAAACAAATATAGACAGCTGAAAAGTTTCTTAGTTGAACAACAGGAAGAGCATGAACAAAAAGAAAAATAGATGAAGAAAATCATGAGCAATCTGAAACTCCAAATTCAAGAGGTGAGTATTATAGAAGAAAGACTAGAGAAATATCTTAAAGAAAAACAACCAACCATTGAAATAATGGAGGCAGAACTAGTTCACTTAAGAAAAGAGCTTGATGCAAAATTTATCCAAACAAGATATGAAAATAGTTCTAAAATATTAGATAAGATTATAACCTTACAAAGGGATCCAAGTAACACAAATGGAATAGGTTATTCTCAAGAAGAAAATCAAGTTAGCTCAAAATATTATGCAGCTAGTCTTCTTAGTACATTCAAGAAGAAAGAAGAACAAAAGACAAGCAATGGTCAGAACTCTAGAAGATTATTTCCACCCATCAAGAAGGAATTCAAGACAACTCCAAAGAAAGTTAACCAAAACAGGTACCCTCACATTTTCCTTTGTTACTGTTTTGCATGCTCTAAATTTGGGCACAAATCTATGAATTGTAGAGCATATTAAAGGAAAAGTTTAAAGGTTAAAAAATATAACCTCGAGGTCAATCAAACAATTGGTCAAGTTGAGAGCAGAAATTATAACCCCTTCACACATCTACAAGAAAGAAATTTAGAATGCTGCAATTGTCACAACCATGGACATAATGCAAACAATTGCATATTAATGGAAATATCAGAAAGATCAAAATACATTAGAAAGAAGAAGAAGCTTTGGAAAGAAAGAAATTTGAAAGAAGAAGTTTGACTACCCTAGAAACACAAGATAAAGAAGATCTCCGGTGTGTTGACAGAGACTGGTCAAAACACATGACATGATGAGGACAAGTTTTTGAAAAACCAGAAGGTACCTCGTGGAAAGAGTTGGAGAAGAAAGGAAGTCTCCAAAGATATAAAAGAAACAAAGATTTCAAATATCAAAGAATTTTCCCAAGAGAATGAGGACTTTAATAGTGTTGTAAATGAGAATGACATCCATTATGATGGAAATCAAGATGAATATATTGAAGAAGAAGTTAGTGATGGTGGTGGAACTGAATTTGAATGTCTGTTCTAAAACTTTGATGACCTAGAAGAAAACCGTAAAATAAAGCATTAGAGAGGATCATAAACTCAGGGGGAGTTAATATCATAAAATTGCAATTGATACCTAAAAAATGTCTTCTGGTAAGAAGAGAAGAATGTTCTGAAGTTACCACAAAAACACGAAGAATAGAGGTGACAAATTGGTATCAGCTACCATAATTGGATTTTATTTCAGTTTTGAAGAAGGAATGTGTTTTGGAGAAGCACCGTGATAGGGGGAGTCTATGAATTAATCACCCAAGGTTCTTACTCAAAGAATCACTACAAGAAGGATGTTAATAGGATGATCAACATCAAGTCCAAGATAATTGGAGGAGGATAAAAAAAAAGGGGATAAAAGAATGAGTGAGGAGTGAAGAGTACAGCTTCTGTGAGCAATTGTACTTCTGGTTCAATAGAATGAAGAACAGAGTTTACTCTACAAGTTATTGAGAGTTTATACCTTCGCTTCTAATCACCAGAAGCATGAATTTGAAATTCTCTATGTGCATGTGTATGTTTGCACTTCGAACTCTGTTATAAGTACAAGAGATCGAAATCGTCTGCAAAAATCATTGTAGGAGGGAATTGATTCTTCCAGTGATCAATTCAACAAAGATTACAGAACGCAAATGAACGTACATAAATTTTATAGATCTATGGTTGAGATCGATAGATTTACGGTCGAAATCAAGTTTCACAAGCAGAAGATGTGCCTGAGTTAAATCTAAACTAATCACCCATACATGTGGTTGGGATCGAAAGGGGTTCAATATCAACGATTAAGGAGGATTTCACTGATAAAAGATCGAGGAAGATAAAAGAAGGGTTGGGCTGTGAAATTCAAAACTAATCACTGGAAATTGGAGATGCAATCAATGGTCGAGATCGATCGTCGAAATAGGTCGATGACACACATCAGTTTTGATGGGAGGAGTTGCAGTGTAGAAAAATTCTGATGTGCATGAAATTTTTATAAATTTCGTCTCACCTTATTTGGAGTCCATCATCTATTTAGTGGGGACACAGATTTGACGGTCTGCAAGATATTTTGTAGCGACAACTAGCAGGTGAGTTAAGAAGGGAGATGGACACGAAATTTTAAAACTTAACGTACTTTGTGTATTTTCCACCGTTGATAGGAGATCCAATGCTTGAGGATGATTTCACCGGTTGAAATAGTTGGGTGTTTAAAAAAATAAGCTTGACACAGAACATTACCTGGGATTTGACCGGGTTGGTTATTTTAGCAGTTCTGCTAAGTTTAGAACCGAACTAAATCACATGACAACCATTCTAGAGATTGTATTTTTTTTGTGAGAAAAACATTAGTTGAAATATTCAAAAGAACAGTGTAATGCTGAGTGTAAAATCTGTCACAAAAATGTTGACAGAGAAGAGGAAGTATAGTGATAGGGGGAGTCCATGTTTCTATTATTCAAATTATCATTCAAGAACCTATTGTAAGAAAGGAAATGTTAAGACAAATGATACTATTGGTTAGTACCAAGTCCAGTTAACAAAGTAGAGATATGATGATAGGGGGAGTTGTCAGAAAGAACAAAGACAGGAAATACTCAATGGCATAACAGGTTATCCTTTGTCATTGTTATCAAAGGGGGATAAGGTTTAGGTGTTACCATCAATGGCAAAGGGGGGTATTATTGGAAATACGGATTATAGTTTTCATTGATGTCAAAGTAGTCCATGAATGACAAAGGATAAGCAAAGGACATGATGGTAGAGTGAACACAGTGAAAGACAAAGGAAAGACAAAAGGTGAACTCAGTATAAGTCAAAGGAAAGACAAAGGTAGCGATGACATGGCATGAATGATGAAATGGAAGATATGATAACATAGAATAACATAATTGATGGAAAATTGGTAAGAGACATTGCCTATGATGGCAAAATAGATGATGTGACATCATTATGAAGAAATATGGAAATTGGTGAAAATCAGGAAATTGACCAAGTATGGATAAATAGTAAAAAATAGTCTAAGAGAGTCTAAGAGAATGACTGCCCTAAATCATGGGTTAGAATAAACACCCGTAGCACATAGGGGTCTTGTAGACTTGTGTTTTCTATACTTGACCATGTCTTCAGATTGTCTTGGAAGTAGTTGAGGAAGAATTTATGGACCTGCCAAAACAGTGTTTTAGGCAGATTAGATCAGACTAAGAAATTTATCCAAGTATCATAAAAAAAGGTTGGAAGACTATTTTCAAATGTCATCTAGAATATGTGTGTGTGTGTCGGTACTAACTAAAGATGACATGATCCCGATCCCTCATGAACTGGCTATCCATCCATGAAGTTAGATTCTCATTTGGTTCTTACACGAGCGAAATATCAATCTACCAAAACAAGAGAAAAAAGTTAGTTTGCATGTTGAGATTAAAATTGGTTAAGTGTTAAAACAAAGAAATTGTGGAGATCCATAAATTCATGATGAGCTCCGCATTCAATCTAAAATTGACGGTCATACAGCATCCCGCACAAGATTCGATAGTTGAGGATTAGTTCTGCAATGGATAGGTGGAAAAGGTGAAGTTTCGCAAATGATCACAGATCGGATGGTTGAGAATTCCACAAGTAGTTCGATGGTTCGACAAAGGCATTGTGGGAATAGAAGTGTGGGTGCGGAACCACAGAAATCAAAAGGTTGAAATCGTGGAAAAGTTGAGTTTTCGATTTCCGCATTCCGCCCTTGAAAAAGGAAAGTGCGTAAAGACAATGACGGAAGGATCGTTGCGGGAGCAAAAAGGCAGAAAGGAAAAAGTCTGAAAAATTGAAAAGTTGAGTTTCTAGTTTCCTCCTTCCGTAGTGCGGAAAGGATCCTACGAAAAGGCCAGTCCAGAAAGTGAAAAGGTGGAAAGAAAAAGGATGAAATATTGGAAAAGTTAAGTTTTCGATTTTCGCCTTCTATAGTGCGGAAAAGACATTGCAGGAAGGTCAGTGCAGAAGTAGAAAAGTGGAAGTGCAAAAGTTCATATTTTGGAAAAGTTGAGTTTCCTATTTTCGCATTTTGCAGTGCGGAAAGGCCAGTCCGGAAAGTGGAAGGAGGAAAGGAAAGTGCAGAAAGACATTTTGAGAAATATCGTGGTTCCTCAATCTGCATACCGCATCCCATATCAGATCTACGGTCAGGAAAGAGTCTGGGATAAAGATCAATGACTCAAGATGAGTGTGGAAAGACAAACACGGAATGCTAATAGTGTGAATTTTTTTTAGATCTATGGTAAGGAAGAAGCTCGAAATCATATCAACGACTTAGGGTGATTTCGGAAATAGAGACTATGGAAGAACGTGATTGAAAGGTTAAACTGTAAATTGATTAGACATGATTTTAGGGAATGTCCACAGGGAGCTCGCAGAGGAGATAAAGAATCCCGTAGGAATTGTTTGATGAATCTCATGATCATAGAAGAAGGGAGCTCGTAGATCATATTTGATCAAGAAGGTTTTAATTAATTATTTAATTAGAAATCGTTAATATCATATTTGAAAGGGCATGTTTCCAGAACAAAGAGATGCGTTTGCAGGATGCGTGAAGGTATTTATTGAGAGAATAATTGAAGGAAAGAAATTGTCTCTATCATCGAGAACTATGCAGCCAAAATATAAGAAAAATACCAAAGAAGAGAAACAAGTGACAGTGTTTTTAAGAAGATCTAGAAGTTTAATAAATATCAAATTGGGGTGGCAGGGTGGTGCTAGGGCATGCTACATGCCTGCAAAGAGGTCTTAGCCTCCTTTTAGTAGTGGCTAGAGAATCAAGGTATTGGTGTATCCTTGTCTGTAGGTGCAGGAAGAAACCTGGGTGTGGGAGCATCCTTCAGTAGTGGCTAAGAAACTTGGGGATTGTGGTTTCCAGCAAGTGGGTGCTTGCAAATAACTATTGTATATTGTAAAAACAAAGTTTTGAAAATAATAGAAACGTGTTGGTGGATTACCTTATTGGGTTCCACATTAAAACATTGTGTCCAAATTTGTTTTTACATTTGCTAAAATAAAAGAAATTGTGTTTAAATTTATGTCACTAATTCACCCCCCCCCCTCTCAGTGACAAGACCTGATCCATCATATAATTTGAAATAAGAAAAAGAAATTATAATAATGTTGAATTAACAAATAAAACTTAATTAATTTAATTAAATAGGATTAGAAAAGTAATGTGCATGAAGACCATTTGACTTTCATGCTTAATTCACTCTAATTAAGTTAAAAATGGAAAATTATGCATAACTAGGGGACTTTGGGGTTGATTGAGGGGTATTTTTTCTTGTTTTTATGCTCTTTGTTTGGGGGAGGGTTCTAAACTTCTATAAGTTGCATGGAGATGGAGGCTTGGAGGTTGAGGGTAGAATATGATTCTAGTTATGATGTTTGGTTGGCTTCGCTTGACACTTGATTGTCATTTCTCATTATTTAATTAATGGAGAATTATTTGTATTAATTATAGAATTTAATTTGGTGAAAATTATTTGCATATTATGCTTAAAATATACACATAGTGAAATTATGCTATTTCCTCAAAATTGATAATCACTCGTTTTACGTTAAATTTTCTCCATTAAATTTGTCAATCTAAATACAAATCATAATTTAATTGTACTATTGAGTAGGTTACTCTTATACACACTATACCCTTTTCTAAGCAACTAAACCCTTACAAAATAACTGACTATCTAAAACATGCAGCCAAATCAAACGCATGTATTCATCAAGTTTGTTCAGATAAGGAAATATCTCAATTTCCTTTGTAAATATTTGTTGTGCCTCAACCAACATTTGCCATAGAACTTTTGATTGTAGAAGTTGTTTCATTTTGAGTTTATGAGTATGATAATTACAGAGAGTTAGGAGATCAACAATGTGTCGTGGGATCTCCAGATAATTGGTAGTGAAAAAATGCAATCCCATGCACAAAACAATGCCATTGAAGGACAATTTATGTTGAAACAACTTATCAAAAAATAAATTTAGAGAAGTTTTACAATTTTTGATACTTTGATGTTTAGATATGAATGGAAATTTGCATATATAAAGAGAGATTCTCTTGGTAGATGTGATCTAAATTAGTGTTAACCTAAGAAAGCAATTCACATAGTAACATGAAACAACCATCTAGATCTATAGAGCCATTAACACACAAAGCTAAAACCTCTCCAAGAACATGTCAACACTTTAAAACCCTCACAAACAATACAACCTTAGCTTAGATACCATGTAGATGCTAAAATAATATGACAGATTATGAACTCTTTTATAACACCAAAACCTTCTACAAAACATAAAACAAGATTTATTAGATATGTTATACAAATACAAGAAAATGGCTTATATTTATAACAACATGATGAGAGAACATAAATTTATTAGATATATTTATTTGCATTTAGATATATTCAAAACAATGAACCATGTAAATTAGTTACACTAAGTTCAACCTAACATAGCAATCATTACCTTTTGCTTACCTCTCAACACTTTTCTGTTTATAGTGTCCTTTTATGGTATTAACATTCTAAATTTAAATACATTTAAACTAGAAGTACGGGTTTCTCATAGGGAGAAAAAGAAAAAAGCAAAATTCCTTTTTTGTTGATATAAAAAGAAAGCAAAAACAAAAACGGTAAAAAGCAAAATGTTTTGTTGGGTAAAGAAAACAAAAAATAAAGCAAAAACAAAAAAGAGCAAAGCTTTTTTGACAATAGCAAAAAGAACAACTGGCTGACAATAGCAAAAAGAACAACGTTTTTTTTGGTAAAGAAAGCCGCCAAAGAATAGGGAATAGCAATCGTCTAAGGGAATCGAGACTATTTATAAGTTCGTTCATGCATTGGTATTGATTGAGCTTGTGCCTGCTTGGATGTCTGTGATGCATAGCATTATTCGCTTCTTTATTCATGTGATGATTCGAAGTCCTTGAGTGCATTTGAAGTCATGTGATGACTTGAAGTCATTGAGCTTGTATGTCTGTGTGATGCAAAGCTTTTATCATTCAATTTTTTCTCTATCAGAGCTTGGATGTCTATGTGATGCAGAGCTTTTATCATTCAATTCTTTCTCTATCAGAGCTTGGATGTCTATGTGATGCAGAGCTTTTATCATTCAATTCTTTCTCTAGCAGAGCTTGGATGTCTGTGATGTAGAAGTTTCCCTTTTTGCTTGGATGTCAAGGATGCATTTGAAGCTTGGACGTAGAAGGTGACCTTTTTCCTGGGATGTCAGGTATTAATTTGAGCTTGGATGTTTGTGATGCCGTAATTTTTTCTTTTTTTCATTCACTTCTTTATGATGTGAAGTAATCAAGTGCAATCCCTGTTCTCTATTAATTTTTTTGAGAGGTTTTTATTGGTTTTCTGCTTCGACTTTTAATTGGTTTTCTGCTTCTTTTAACATTTATTTCTCTGTAACTTTTAATTTATTGACAATAGCATAATATTAGAATGTATGTTTACTTAGTGGAGGTTATTTCATTAATTTTTTTGGTTTCAATTTGTTTTACAAATTCGTTGATGGAAATTAAATCCATTGCTCATCAATAGATTACAATTAGGAAATTTTGTCGGTTGAGTAAATTTCATGGGGTGCTATTAACTTTTGCATTTCTTGTGATCTGTTTTATTATTTTTGGTTTACTACAAAATTTTTTTAGAGGTGGAATCTCTTGAAGGCTGGAAAATTTATTTATATTCTTAGAAATGGAATCTCTAGAATGTTGGCAATTTTTTTTTTTTAATTTAAGAGTCATAAATTATTAGAAGTGGAATTTCTTGAATACTGGAAAAGTTATTTATGTTCTTAGAAATGAAATCTCTAGAATGCTAAAAGTTTTTTTAATTTAAGAGTGATTTGTATTTAGTAATGTATTTTTCATTCTGCATTCTCTTTTAATTATGCCCATGTCTCTGTCAATGAAAATTTTATGTGATGTTCATCAACTGAATAGAGGACAAATTCATAACTTTGAAATATTTGCTTTGCCATTCAATTTTTTAATACTTATGCAATATCCTTAAAGGTGGAGTACTTCTATGATGATGAGAAAGGTTTCATGAGGTCTTCGCCTGTCTGTGTATTACATCTTCTTGAAAATCTGCTTTGTATTTTTTCTTATTACATGTGTATGTTTATATGTGTGTATGGTTCTTGATTAACTTGTTTTCTCTTTGAACACCATTAATAGAGATAGTTTCTGCCAATTTTTTTGTTTCTTTTTACAATCTCTTTTCTCTGTAACCTTTACTTTCCTGGCTGCATGATTACAGAAATTTGAAATGTAATCAATTGTAATGCTCATCAAATATGATGGATTTCATTATCTTTATTTAGTATGCTGGATTTTTAATATCTTTATTTAATATGGTTCATTATCACTTGTGCTCTTTGTTTCAGGTTTGAAACAACATTGATGGAGTTTGTTTTTTCTAAATTTTTGGTTGCATGTTACAAATCCTGTGTAATAGTTTACATTAATATTTAACATACAATTGGAATTTTTTTATCTTAGTTTAATTGATTTTAAACGAAAGTTAAATGAGATGCTTAGGAACTGCTACACATTAGAAATTGGATTGCAAAATGTAAACTATATTTTCATGTATATATAGCATTTACATATACCATGAGTGCAAAAACTGTTCTAGAAAAACATAAATACCTCAGCATCTTCATAAAACTGAACACTATCATTTTCTTTAAAAGTCCAAAATGAAAGGTCAATGACTAGGATTAATGAGGAAAATAATCATTCATCTTTCCTTTTTCTTTTAACTTCAACGCACCCCTGAAAAGATTCAATAGGGATTAATTGTAAATTAGAATCCAGATTTCCAAGATTTATGCTAATTTCTATCATTTATGACCCTGTATCTATGAGGATACTTTTAGGAGATTGTTTGACTTAGTTCTGCATTAGTTGTTTTCTATTTCTTGTCATTTGTTTCAAGTTTTAAATCTTTTTATGCTATACATGACCCTCAAGTGGAATGCTCCCAAGATGATGAGGAATCCTGCCTAATTTCTTCAGCATATATACACTTTGTAGTGTTGTGGAAGCATTGCATCCTCGACATTGTTGCCTTAATAATCTTAGAATAAGATTTCATAGATCATATTTAGATGAAATTTGAAAAATATAGATGATTCTAACCTTCTTTATACCTCTGGTTATCTTCCCTACAACTTTTCATTTTATGCTATCTGATAGGGTATAATCTATTGCAAAGTTATTTTCTAATTCTGAATGGCTGTGAATTGCTATGTCATTTTGTTTTGAACTATGATTAATTTCCAGACCTTCAATTCTATTTTCTTAGAAGTCATATTAAGGACTTACATAGAATCCTACTTGACCTATAATCATTGCAAAGTTATAGCTCTAATTCTGAATGACTTTGTTTTTATTTATAAATAATTTTCAAGTTTTAATTTCATTTTCCAGAAGTCATATTAAGTATTTTATAGATGATTTCTTTAGTTAAATTAATCTGGTCTTTAACACAATGTCTTGATAAGAATTTCTTATCAAAACGTCTTGCTTTTTTTTTTGCCAGTGAAGATTTTTTCCAATAAATTATATTTTTATATTCTTATGTTATTTTTCACGAGGTAATACTTCTCTTTATTGGTTCGCATTAGATTTGTTGATTGCATCGTAATTGTTTTATGGTTTAAATTCTTTTTCTTGTGAGATTGGGTTATTATACATTTAAGTTCATTTGAATGGGAATACTCAATCTATAAATTGTCAAATTTTTCAAAATCTATGATTTGTCAAATTACTCTTTATCAAATGACTTTTGTATTTTTTTTTTGAAAATATGACTTACCTTGTACAAAAATTCATAGATTTACATAATATCAAATATATACAACATAGATACATTCTTAATTCAAAAAATGCTGCAATAAAGTTTGAGTGTGCACCGATAGATACATTCTTGGAATATATTATCAGCAAAAAATCCTTGGCTTTAACTTGTGTTTGTGAGTTTCAGACCTATGGTTGTTTCGGTAATTTGCTAAATTTGATTCACTCAGAGGGTCTGTTTCCTTATGGTGTGTTCCCTTTCATGGAAATTGCCTCATGCAAATAGGAATAACCATTCTATATCTTAGATGACCACCTAAAAATAAAATAATGAAATTTTAAGTGACTGAGCATTGGTGTACATAAAAGTGAATTTGGTATGATGACAATGTGAAGTATAACATTAGCACACAATGACAGACTATATAACTTGTATAAATAATTGATATAGAAATAATAAAATTTACAGCATAGAGGCAATTCATTGATGAATCTAGTAACCCTCTTTGGGATTAGTTGAATTACTTCATGCTGCTTTAGAATTAGTGGCATGAGAAACACAAGTCTTGTCATCCATTTTATTGAATTTTAAGGAACAAGGAAGCACCAAATTAGTCAATTTAGAGTCACTGCATACTAACTCAAATATAAAACATGGAAACCATTCCATTAACATTGAAGAGCGAAAGTGGAGGCACCTTGACTAAGGTTAAAACCTAATTATGTTTCTCCAAACTTGAGCTGAAAATTGGATTGAAGCAAAAAGCTTGACATTGATAGTTTTCTTTGAAATGTATTCCATAATTCCACCAACAAATTCAATTAAAAGGCATTGAAATCAATCCATAAAAAAAAATTGAGTCAAATTTTTAACATACGTTTGGACCAACTATGCACAGTAGAATAAAATGGTTTAACTATAAATCTTTAGACTTTCAGTGCAATTTTAGTCAAAACATTTATACCAAGACTAATAACCATAGGATTTATCATGCCACCGTATTAAAGAAGGTACTTGTGAATAACGAAGATATCTATAGATATTCCTACCACTGTATTAAATTAAAAGACATAAATTATCCTTGCAACACTTGAGAATGAACATATGAAGAATGGAGATATCAATACATAATCTAAGTTGTGTCAAGTGCCACATCTCCCTAGCTGATTTATCTTCCATAAAGTTCTATTTGTAGCGTATGACAGACGAGCCTTCAAATAGAGACTTCATAGATTCTGGATTTTCCCATAAAGAGTTCAGATATGAGTCATCATAATCCTCATCCAGTTTATGTTAGCGAGGAAAAACACCACATTCATGTCTCATGGAACATAATGAGCATAAAATAACCTTTTGGTGAGCTTATAGTATTTCAATACAATAAAATTTTAACCAGGTTGGCATGCATTCATGTCTGATGGAACATAATGACCATAAAATAACCTTTTGCTGAGCTTACAATATTTTAATACAATAAAAGGTAAAAAAGGACAACAAAGCCCATCAAAATGTTAATTATTTATATGTTATGAAGGTATTGTTTTCTAAAACCGGTACAGAGACAAGTTCCAACATAAGAATAAGCATAATCTGTTGCAACACACATAATATTGACCAATAACGTTGCAAGCATTAAAAAGGTCATTACTTGACTTCATAATTTAGTGCAAGGAGGAATAGACAATTCTACAAACATTTTAAATGGAAAAAAATAACTTGAAAAGAACCATTAAATGGAATATAATTTGCAAAATATTTGTAGCTTACAAACTCATGTTAAGGAGGACCATGATTATCTTTCGTTTTCATGTCACCAGACTTCATCTTGCCTTGGGATATGCCCTTAATTTGATTTCCTTGATAAACTCTACAATGTCAGAAGTGAGAAAAAATCCAAACGCTTCTGCCTTTGGAAAAAAATGGAAAATGATGTAATAAAATGTGTATTTGTATTTCACTTGGTTTCTATGCTTTCTTGAGATTTAATAAAAACTCTAAAGAACTCATTAAAAAATCATTTGTTGGATAATCATTAGTTAGTTTTCAATTGATCAACTTACTATTAAATAATCTTTTAAAGTCTAATGTCGTGTTTCTATAGTTACTAAAACAAATGCTTGTTATCTTGCTAGGTATACTTGGTATTTCTTGCTTGTAATAGTGCTGCATTTAAACTATAAAGTTTGTAAAAGGAGGCTTGTATCGAGTATGGTAGTTCATTATTATAATTTGGAATAGTATCTCTAACAAGTTGATTTTTTCTCGACTAAATCCATACAAACCTGTGGTTCTAACATGTTAAAGGGTTATTCTCTTTGTAGGCTACATAAGTGTGCAGTGTTGAAGAGACAACATGGAAGAAATTTTTTTCTAGGACTAACTTGCGTTATTTCTTTAGGTTATTTCGTCAATGCAGTTGTACATTATTAATAATACTCATAAAAACAAATTGAGATCTCATAAGGAGCACTGGGCTAGTTCTCCGAGCCCTTGAAACAAGGAAACCTGATCTATAGTGTTTGGCATCTAAGTTCAACATATGCATTGAATAGAGTTACAAATGCCTTTTTTTTGTTAGATCCCGATTTGCAGGGGTAGACATATGTGCCAAGTTTTCAGTAACCTTATAAATTCTAATAAGCTTTGTTGTTACATGTTGTGTACATAATGGGTGAATGTTGGCAAAAAAAAACATGGCATTGCAATATATTTATGACTCGATAACATCAAAATGATATAGAGCATGGAAAAAAAACCCTGGAAAGATAATGGAAAAAATAATGTCTCCAGCTCTTAGATTTTTTTTTTTCACTTCTTCTTTGCTTGGCTTATGCTCATTTCCTTCTTTTGGTGTCTTTTTCTTTCTTTTGTATCTTTCTTACTGTTAGAGTTTTCATTTCATTTCAATTATGTTAGATCTTTAATATGAAAGAAAGATAAGCACAACAATACACAAGAACACAAAGATCTTCCTCGGGGAAACCATAAAGGAGAAAACTCCACAAACTTCCTCAATGATAGATTCGTCACTAATACAATATAACAAAATGGAAAACCCAAAAATATGAAGTCTTTTGTAGCTCTATCTCTTTCTCCTCTAGTGAACTTGTCTTCTCTCTCTTACTCATGCAAACTTGAGTGAGTGAGTGTGTGTATAAATGAGGGAGGGTGCCTCCCTATTTATACCCTTGAAGTGACTGACCTAAAACCTAACTTGGTCAACCTCCTAACCTAATAGGGTCAAATTGTCCCTTGGAAGACTCATAATACATTTTACATTGTTTCTTCTAAAAACTATTGCCTTGAATTACAACAGAGGTTTTACCTCAGTGACCTTGCATGACCAAACATAATAATTACATTCCTAAACGAAGGAAAAATGTCTATGACGTAGGTACAATAAAAATACAATAGAATATCTTTTGAAGTTACATTTACAACAACACTCCCTCTTAATTAGGAAGGTATTCTCTCTCCACATTCATCAACACTCTGGACATGTCATCATCGTTGAATCAGTATCGTCACTGTTGCTGTAGTCCTCATTTTTTTGATCATTGATTAGTGACATATTTCGAATCTACCTGTCATAAGAAGTTCTACAGAGCCAACATTTTTTCATGTTGGGTGTAGGCCTAGCTCACATCTAGGTCTTCATCATATCCACGTGCAGGTCATCACGTAGGTACATCCCAGGACCACACATTACATTGCCACAACAATCAACAATGGATCAACTACGTCTCCTACCGTCATATCATCATATTGGAATCATCTCATCATCTCACATGGAGAGCAGCCAAGATGCACACCTCGTGTCCAATAAACCACCTACGTCTCCCACCTAGTTGGCACATCCAAAGAGCATCCCAGGTGCATTACGTCTCTCAATGGTCATCCTGGGTATACCAAGATGGGAGCACAGCCAACAACACCCCAAGTGCATTACATCCCAAGGAACAATTACGTCTTCCACCATGCGAGAACCAGCCTAGGCCCACACAAAGTGTCTTTGTGATTGGTGGAACTCTCATCATCTCCAGCATGGGAGTACAACTAGGAGCACCCCAGGTGCATTACGTCCCAAGGATCACCTGCATCTTCCACAATGCGAGAACCATCTATAGTGCATTTGTGTCTTCTGGTCTCATCGCTCCCTCTTTCTAGGGACCTCGATCTGGATGACACTAATCCTCTCTCTGAAGTATTCAAACTTCACTTTGGCTAAAGGCTTGGTCAACACATCAGTTATCTGCTTGTATGTCTCCATATACTAGAGCTTCACTGCTCCTCTCTACACCATATCCTGGATATAGTGATACTTGATCTCAATGTGCTTCGACTTTTCATAGAACATCGGGTTCTCTGACAACTTCACGCAACTTTGGTTGTCACAAAAGATACAAGTCGCCTCTAACTTGAGATCAAACAAATATGATAGTCGCTTTTGAAGCCATACTGCCTCACAACTAGCTAGACATGCTGCAACATACTCTTCTTCAGTTGTACTCAGCGCCAAGCATGACTGCTTCTTGCTAAACCAAGAAATTATACTGAATCCCAAACTGAAGTAGCATCTGGAAGTTCTCTTCCTATTAGTGGCACGTCCTGCCAAATCTGAATCAACATATCCATGCAGGTTAATCTGCTAATTTGCTTCATACTTGAGCCCATACTCAACTGTACTCTTTAGGTACCTCAATACATGCTTTGTAGCAATCAAGTGAACATGTCTCAAATCCATTAGGATTTGACTCAGGTTGGTCAGAACAAAGTATATGTTTGGCCTCATGTTCGTCAGGTACGTCAATGAAACAATCATTTTTTGATACATCGTGGCATCAACTCTCTCTAATGAAGCATCACACAGTAGCTTCAAGTTTGATTCCATTGGTGTGGCCATTTCCTTGCAATCCATCATTCTGAACATCTTTAGAATATCCACTACATACTTTCCTTAACCAAGGAAGATCCCATCCGCACTCTGCCACACCTCCATGCCTTAGAAGTGATGCATCATCCCTAGGTCCTTCATCTCGAACTCAATGGAATCCCTCCTCTTTGCATCTAGAATAAGCTCATCCTCACTAGTTAGAAACAAGTCATCTACATATAGAAGGAGTATCACTAGTATTCTGCTTTCAACCTTGAAGTAAAGGTTGGAATATGCTTTACTCTTGGCAAAGCATAATCTAATTAGGAAGTTTTCCATCCTGTCGTACCATGTCCTGGGTGCTTGCTTCAATCCGTACAAGGATTTCTTTAACTTGCACACATGAGTCTATTTGTCATGTGTCTCAAATCCTAATTGCTAATCCACGATGAGAGACAATGGATATAGCTTCCTAGATGGGGGACGAGGCTACAGGAGAGAATCATCAAGGGGTTGGGGATCGAGAAACAGGAGAGGAAGAGGAGGATTTGAATATAGGAGATCTGGACCTATAGAAGATTGTGCGGATGTAGGAAAAGGATATGTCTCGCAGGAGCAAGTGATTATGTTAAAAGTATCCATCCTCAAAGCTCGAGCCTCAAACTAGCTGGGGATTAGCACGGGCTCTCACAAGGAATGCAACGAAAGTTCAAAGAGCCAAACATGAATACGGGAAGGAAATCAAACGAATATAGAGTAGCAGAAGCAGGCCGACGTTTGGTAGAGTCGAGACATTACCCTACCATTAAGGTTTCTTTAGGTTTGTAAGTTTCCCAATGAAGACCATATTGTGGAATATACAGGGCCTAAAAAACCCATGAAAAAAAAATATCTCGAGAAAAAAGATCAAGAGAACAAATCCGACCATAGTCTTCTTACAAGAAACTAAGTGCCCGACAACTCAGATACATGAACAGAGTAAGAAAATTTGGAAGGGAAGCCAAGGAATAGGCATTGATGCAAGAGGTTATGCGGGAGGATTGGGAATCTTATGGGACCCCACTAGGGTGAGCTTAGGAGTATTCCAAGGAAAAAGTGCTTCGTATCAACAAATTTTAAGGTAATAGAGTTCTCAGTTGAAGGAGCGGTGACAAATGTATATGAACCTTACAGTGCTGGAGAGAAGAGGTATTTCATCAAGTCACTTCAAAAAATCCAGGAAAGGATGGGCAGTAAACACTAGGTTTTAGGGGGTGACTTCAATATCATAACGTCTCTGGAGGAGAAGGAAGGTGGTCGACACAGGCTGGAGGAAGAATGTGAGACATTTAGATACACCATTGAAGAATTAAAACTTGTAGATATCACTCGGGGGGAGGGATGGTTTACATGGAACAACAAGAGGACGGGGGACATAGACATTGCTTCCCTCCTGGACAAATTCTTGGTGTTTGAATCCATATTGAACTTAGGAAGTGAACTCCAGAGACACCATTGAAGAATAATACTTGTATATATCACTCCGGGGGAGGTATGGTTTACATGGAACAACAAGAGGATGGGGGACATACACATTGCTTCCCTCATGTACAAATTCTTGGTGTCTGAATCCATATTGGACTTAGGAAGTGAACTCCATTCAGCTACTCTTCCAGGAGAAGGATTATATCATTGGCCAATCAAATTAATGTGGAGTGGGTTGGGTTCCTAGTTCAAAAAACCCTTCAGGTTTGAACAGTTTTGGCTAGGGCATCCATAGTTCATTGAAAAGATTAGGACTTGCTGGGATGAACTGAGCGAAGGATCTGGCCATAGTAGGTACAAATTTCAACAAAAGTTAAAATGCTTGAAAGAAAGCGTTAAGAAATGGAACAAGGAGGAGTTTGGTAATATTTTTGTTGATAAGAAGCTCTTGGAATCCTGCCTGCAGGAGGTCCATTCCATTGGGATGAATGATGGGTATACCACCAACTTGAAGATGGAAGAATTTAGCCTCTGTTCTAAAATAGAATAGAGGGAAAGGCAAGAGGAAATTATCTGGCAACAAAAGTCTAGGAATCGATGGTTAAAAGAGGGGGAGAGAAATAAAAAATTTCTTCCAGTGTTCAGTCATTCAGAACAAGATGCAAAGCAACATATTCTCAATTAAGAATTCTAGGGGGGAATGGATGGAAACCAAGGAGTAAATAGAAACCATCTTGAACCAACATTTCCAGGATATCATGTCTAACCCAAGGCAGGATAGGAGGGGATACATTGACCGAATAACAAGGTTCATCCCTTCACTAGTTTCCCACAAACAGAATGAACTTTTGATGAAACCCATATCCCTTGTGGAGGTTGAGGAAGTAGTTTTCCAGATGACAGAAGGAAAATCCTTGAGCCCAGATGGATTCACGATGAACTTCTTTCATCATTTCTAGGATCTAACCAAGCTGGAAGTGTACAATATAGTCGAAGACTCTAGGGTCTCAAGAAGGATTCTGGCATATTTTAATGCTACCTTTCTTACTCATTCCAAAATGTGAAGGGGATGATTCTCTAGAGAAATTCAGGCCCATAAGCCTATGCAATGTCATCTACAAAATCATAACAAAGGTAATTGTGAATAGAATAAAATCCCTCCTATGAGGCCTAATCTCCCCAGAACAGTCAAGGTTTGTTGAGGGTCAGTAGATAACAGACGACATTATTTTGGTCCATGAGATGCTTCATTCTATAAAAGAAAAGAAAATCCCGGGAATGATTGTGAAACTAGACATAGCCAAAGCTTACGACAAAATCAATTGGTAGTTTATTAGAAGTATGCTAATGGATTTTGGGTTTAACATAGAGTGGATTGAATGGATAATGAACTTAGTGTCCTCAACCTTCTTCTCCATTTCAATGAATGGGGTTCCATCAGGTCTCATTAAGCCATCGAGGGGAATAAGACATGGAGATCCCTTATCCACTTTTCTCTTCATCTTCATTATAGAAGGGTTGGGCAGGTCAACTGTGGCTTTGAGGGACAAAACTGATCTCAAAGGGCTAAGAGTTCACCCGATGATGGAAAAAAAATCCCACCAAGAGTTTGTGGATGATATAATGCCAATGGGTTACCCATCGGTCCAAGAAGCCCGAAAGCTCAAAAACTGTCTTTCCAACTTTGGAAAAGCCTTGGTTTGTAAACCATGATGAAAAAAAATCCAAATTGTTCTTATTTAACACCCCCTGGATCGCAAGAAGGTATATATTTCGTATCTTTGGCTTCCAGGAGAGCTCCTTTCCATCCAAATACCTAGAAACCCCTTTGGTGAATTCAATTGCCAAAAAGGGATCCTGGACAGAATTGTTGGATAGTTTGAAAAATATGTTGACAAACTGGACTCTGAGATCCCTTAATTTGTCTAGTAGATTGGTTATGGTGAAATCAATCCTACATGCAATGTCGACTTATCTCTTTTCCACCTTGGCGGCTCCAAAGGCCATCTTGAAAGAGATAAGGAACCTGCTATGGGAATTCCTGTGGAATGGAACCAATGAAAGGCGGAAGTGGGCTTTGGTGAAATGGAAAATGGTCTGCACCCCTAAACACTAGGGGTGTTTAGGCCTCACGAAACCTGAACAGGAAAATGTGGCAAATGGAGCCAAGCTATGGTGGATATGGGTCACCCACCCTCAAGAACCTTGGGTGAAGATGTGGCATATTAATTATACTAAGGGATGGGATAGAAGAGATCTTATATAGTTCTTAGAAGATACTCCTAGATCCCACATATGGAGAACATCATGGCTAGGAAGGAGGTTGGTCCAAGAATATAGCTTCTGGGAAGTAAGGAATGGTCAAACAGTCCGGGTATGGGAGGACTCATGGGAACAATTACCCTCGCTCAAGCAAGGAATGGTTTTTAAATGGATCTTGGAAGAAAGTATCACCCAAGGAATTAGTAAGGTCAAAGACATATGGAGAAACCAGGTAGATGATCAGGACTTCCAAGTCTGGGAAGAGAGGGAATGGTGGGAACGTCTTGGTCCAGGGGAGGAGGTGGATAGACAAGAAGAATCCCTCAATAACATGCGTGTAAGAATGCATCGAGGGGAAGACAAGCTCTGATGGGGATATGTCCAAAAAGGTTCCTTCACAATGAAGGAAGCTTATGGTATTCTTGCAGGGGCCGACATCCAACCAATAGATAAAAAATGGGAAAAACTATGGAAGAAGAAACTGATGCCCAAAATTATTGTATTCGGCTGATTAGTGATAAGAAAACGAATTTTAACAGGAGAAAATTTCAAAAAAAGAGGAATGGTTGTACCTTATCGATGTTGCCTGTAAGAGATCGAAGAAGAAACAATCGGCCACCTCCTGGATGCCTGTATCTTTCCGTCCACCATTTGGGATCAATGGTGTCGATATTCAGAAGATATGATCGGGTGAGGCAAAACCCGGACAAGACTCTAACATAATGGACCAGCAACCCTTATCAAAACCTCATTATGAACCAATTATGGCAGGTCTTCCCTCATTTTGTGCTCTGGGAAATATGGCAGGAGAGAAACTACATGACCTTCCAAGGAAAATTCAGGACACCGAGTAGAATATGGGACATCATTACAAACAGGATGCAAGAAACCATAAGGTTGGAATCTTGTGAGAGTTCGGAATGGGAGGCCATGGGGGTGGAAGCAACCATTATGAGGGCTTGGGGACTATTAGGACCCTCACATTTGGATATTACCAGGAAAAACTCAGCCTAAGCGATGACAATTGCATAGATTTGGAAGCCTCCTCCTTGGGGTTTTTTTCAAACTCAACTTTGATAGTGCGTTGAAGGGAAACCTAGGACCAACAAGTTATGGATGCATCATCCAGGATTGCAGAGGAAGCATGTTGGGTTTCAAGTATGAGTTCATCGGTTGGGAAACTAACAACGTGGATGATATCGAAGGTCTCTTGCATGGAATGGAAATGACTACTGAAAATCATTGGAAGCCCATAATTATCAAAGGAGACTCCCAGGTGGTGATCCAAATGGCCACGAAACTCCATAATGAAACTCAAAGCGCCAAGGTGGCACAATCGTGAAGGTTAGAAGGTAGGTTGGAGAAGCTCAAATAGGTCCTAGACACGGGGATGGAAGCTCGCTTTAACCACGTCAGAAGGAAGGGTAATAAGGTGGAAGACAGGTTGGCGAACCTCGGGACGGAAACCCATAGAACTATTAAAGCAAAGGACTGGGGAAAGATGATGGAGGCGACCCTCATGAATGCCTTAAGTAAGGGTACCCTCCACTATCATGTGAAACTATGGAATTTCACCATTGTCCTAGTCCCTATGTATTCATTCTATTCTGAAGGTCCATTTTGTTCACTATGCTTGAATCCATGTTTCATGTACATTAGATACACGTTATAATACTATGAAAAATATGCATTATTTGTTCCAAGTTTCATTATTGGAAAATGAATATTATATGGTGATTGTCTTTTATCCCATCAATTATAGTGTAACTACGTATATCAAATGATATCAAAGTCATCTTCTAGGATATCCAATCAAGCTCTATTCCAATATATATTTTACATGATATTCCATATATATTGGTATTATATACATTATTGGTCTATATACTATATGATATAGATTAGCCCCAAGGGTTGGGTCAATTTGTAGATGCACTTTTTCTATATCAAGTGGGTCTCAAGATTAAATATCATTGGCACTATTGCTGTTGAAGGGTTCCCATTTGGTATGGTTTGTGGCCTTTACCTTTAATCCAAAATTCTAAGGGTTAAGTTAGAGAATCCCACAAGGTCTAGTATGATAGTAATTCTATATATATATATATATATATATATTTCATGATGTATTCCATCCATGTCATCCACCCTCCCACACTTAAGTGAAGAATGGTGGCGAGGATTACTATCATACTAGCCCTTGTGGAGTTAGAGAACTCCACAAGGGCTAGTATGATAGTAATCCTCACCACCATTCTTCACTTAAGTGTGGGAGGGTGGATGAAATGGATGGAATACATCATTATATATATCAAACTCTATAATTTCAATCTTAATCATATATATCAAGCAATATTAGAGCACTTGATCCTAACCTTTTTTTGTTTAAGTTGTATGTGGCCCTAACTCTAACACATGTATGTATTTTAGTTCTTTCATCCATTACATTTAATATATATTGCAATGTCACCTATAGATTATAATATACTTGTAATTCACTTAACCCCATAATTAAAGAGAAAAATAATAAAATGTGATACAATACTAGTGTTGAACAAAAAATACAAGAGAGGAATAGATATAACTTGAGAAAAAATACTTGCATTGGTGATATTCAAAAGAGAGAAATGTTCACTTGCCTCTTCGAGGGGGAAAAATCCTATGAAAATAGCTACAACACAATAACAATCCTTGATCACAATACACAACCTTGTACTCTATACATAATGCATCAATAGATCGATCCAATACTCGTATTCCGCCTGCAATAACTACTTGTGTCTCTAGGATCATGATGTTTGTCAAAAGGATGAAGAACCCATGTAACGACGCATAATCTCTGTAGTGGTTGGCTAGTATGCCCTCCATGTCCACATCTCATGGTTTCACATGCTAAGTATCACATATGACCCTCAGCTTTGGGATTCCAATAATAAAGTATACATAAAGAAGGCTAATCTCAATTTTCTCACCCTATATCATGAGGCCACGACATTATGGTCCCAGAACTTAATAATATTGGATAGTAGTAGTCTCGTTGACCTCATCAATGGGTTATCAAGGAACTTGACCAACCCATACTTGGCGAGGATGCCCCTCACAAGGGGATTGACTTTGATGGATCCCTTGATCCTATAGACATATATCTCCCTCTAATTTTATACCCTTATCCTACATCAAAATTTTAGCATCAACATTTAAAATTAATTTGAAATATATAGCTCTTTTTCCCTTGAAAAGGGTAACCCCAAGTCACACCTGATTTGCTGAAAAGTGCGAGTAAGTCATGCTTTTCCTCCATCCAGGCCTGAACTAAATTCGTGACTGTTTCCTAGCCAGGAACAACCCATTCATGCATTTATATGCCTTTCTTACAACCTTAGTCAAGGGGAAATCCCTAAGAGGTACGACCGATGGTTGAAACCCTTTGGGGTTGCCCATAGCGCCTTGGAAGCCAAAAATGACAAAAATAAACAGATGAAATTGAAGCATAGGGATAGATCACTAACCTACTAGTCACAAAATTTGAATCTGATAGATGAAATGAGAGAAATCAACACTTGAAGATATAGACCCCACAAGATCCTCCAATTGTGAAGAGTGAAAATGACACCTATGGTTGTGGGAGCCATCCATTTTATAATTATCTTGGCCCAATTTTATTTCATCTCGTACAACCTTATACAAACTTTGTTTAATGCCCCATTCATACCATTGGAATCCTAATTCCATGTTCTTCTCGATTATATCATTTGTTTAGTGTTATTAAGAACTTTTCTTGGAAGTCCCTATTTCCTTGGTTTTTCATGCCCACATGTAATTTAGTTCTTGTTTCTATGTCACATGTTGTTTGTACATTTGATTTTATTTCAAAACAAATTGTTATGATTTATTCTTGTTTCCATGTGTGTAGACCCAGTTCACCACAAGAACCATTTATCTTATCACCCACTTTGTCCCACAAGTATAAATATTTCTTCAAACACGTATATAAGTGATTTCCCTCTAGAAAGTATCATATGCAATAAAATTATTTTCTCCCATGTTCACTTGTAGGACCCCCTCTTTTTGGGTAAGAGGACCCACCCAACCACCCAGTGCATTGACCCTTTTCTAACAATAAATCCTCCCTTACATGGGTTCCATTTAGTAATCCCCATTTTCCATTGAGAACCTAGACCATTTCAATCCCCATATCATTGTGACTCCATCTAGTTTGTGGTCATGAACTTAGCCACATATGCTTCTTTATTTTCACTCATTAGCGTACCCTTAAAATCCCACACTTTCGACATTTTATGTTTCATATTACACTTTCACAATCCCACTACTTCACCCATGCTGTGATATTTACATAATTTTTCCACTATTAATATTCCCTTAAGGATATTACGATTGGTTCCCTACCCATGTTCTCTTCCACATGTTATCACACCATCTATTGATTCACTTGGTTTCACATTGGACACTTATATCCTTGCATTCCCCATTTTTTTCTCAGGTACCCAAGTGCTTGGGAAACAACTTAAAACAATTGTCTTGAGCACTATTGCAAATTGTATGTGATCCCTTATGGAAGCATCCATGATCTACTTTATTTGGATCATTCTTCGATGTGTCACCCATGGAGTCTTTATGATACTAGCCTCCCTTCAAGTTTCCCTCAATACCTTCATTTTTTCCTCTGAAAGTATCCTCATTGCATATATATCCCCTTGTTATTCCCCTTTGTGTCCCTCCCCTATTATCATCATGATTTTCACACACGCTTCCAGGTCAACCATGCCCTCATGCTCTGAATAATGAAAGTTTGATTCCCCCACTTAGTGACCCCCATATTCCCCATGCAACATAAATGTGATAGCGGGGAGAAAATAATATAGTTTAAGAGTATTCCTTTTACTTGAAGCTTCATGTAATTAGTGCTTTAGATTTATTTCAGCATGCTAACATTAGTAATAATAACTAAAAACATAAACAACTGTTATTATAAATTTTGTTTGTAAATAAATCAAGTAAGGGAGATATAACTTTCCCCTTGCCACAAAAACAATGATGTACATATGTACAATCCCTAACATGACCATTATTGACATACAAGACACATAAGGGATTCAATATGATCCTTTATGCCTATATAAGAACCCGTTCCATAACCAGACCTCATATAACAATCCATCCATCATATGTAGAACATGCACTAACAATTGGTTGATTGATGACCACATAATGTACACTAGCTAATCATGCTTGTAGATTCAACATATTCCATGCAAAAATATGGCTCTAAATATGGATTTAGTTTTGGTTGATGATTGCTTAGAATGGTGTCTCTCTTGTAATGTGTTATTGTGTTTTATATTTGAATCTTGTTTATTGTTATTGCTTTGTGATCCTGTTTTATAACAAGTTGTGCTCTTTCTTTCCTTGAACTTTCTTTGAGACTTGTTCAATGTATTATCTTGATTTGTTTGGTTATTTAATCATCGTTGAAAATTTCTCCTTGTCGATGTTCACGCCATCACATGGCGATCACATTATTTCATGGAGATATTAATCTTGCACATTGATCTAGGGACTAAAAATCAGTCTCATCAAAGATTAATCCACAAATAACTCATGAAATGGTGTAATCAGACTACAGAATGAGTAGATGCCCTGTATATTCACACAAAGAATAAGAAATTACATTACAATGTCATGCTACAAGCATGAATGAGAAGCAATTCGAATTCCTGCGGAGGTCATTCGAATTGAATGAGTGAGCCTAGCTTAACTAAATGTAAGCCACAATCAACACTCAAGTTAACCACTGATCAAAACCTTAAAGGACTCAATTGAGCCCTAACTGAAGTCGGAGTGGAATAAATGACTGAGTCTCAATTGAAAGAGATTAGACACATGTCATAGCAAGCCAACCATTAAGTGCTATTGCTTCAATGACTCCAATGAACCCCGATGAGGTTAACTGAAGTGTAACTGAACATCAGAAGTGGTTCGAAGCGCCCCTGTTGACTCTAGTTTATTAAATAATCAATTTAATGAAGGGAGGCTCCTTCACTACCCTATTTAACTGATTGTAACCATAAGTTAGCAATTAGGTGCATTAATATCACTCAGATCACCCTTGGAGTGCTCTAGTTAGCCTCCCCAAATGTAGGAGAAGGCTAAGTTAGCCTCCTTGACTGAAGGTAGGCGTGGATATGATCTAGTTGATGACATTTAATGCTCCACTGATGTTAATTAAGCCAATAATACTTAGGATAGTGGTGTAACTAGGCCAAATTGACCAAAATGAGTGTGTAAGGTGGTAAATGTCTCCAACACCCCCCCTTAAGCTATACTCAGGAGGAGTAGAAAACATAAGTGCATAAGAATTCTAGGGCCCCAAAAACAAAGGCCATAGGTCACCATGTACAATAAAGTAACTTCTTAATATAACCAAGGAAACAGGGAAAACTTCATGGGAAAAATACCCCCCCTCAAACTAAGCAGTAAATCAAGAATTGGTTCTTCTATGCAGCAGCATCCTAAGACTTTGCATGTGAACCTATGAATCCAAACTAAATGAATATGTTGGGAGGAATCTTCCACTTTGGAAGAATAACAATGCACTCAACTGAATCAGAAATATAAACAGCTGCATGGTGAAAACTGGACCCATGTAGAGCAGTTGAAATCATATGAAGAGAGAGCAAAGGTTCTTGAGGATTCAAACCATGTTTGGAACACTCAAGAAACTGATATGTTGCAGCCTTGAACAGAAAACCATGAGTGGTAAAATCAGCCCCAATTTTAAGGAGCAAGTGTCCAAGCGGATGCAGAATGTCTTCCTCTTTACTAGTTCTGTGAGGAGATGAGCATGTGATCAAAGGTAGAGAAGCCCTGGGACTGTGGAGAGAGAATGCTTGAGCTCCATAATCTGATATAGCTTCAGAAATAGATAATGATTCACAAAATAAAATATTAGCAACCTCATAAGAGGAAACTAACACCAAATCCCCAGCAACAAAATTGAAGAAGAATTGCGGTACTTGATTTTTCACACCGAAATTGGTGAGAGCAGCTTCAAGTAGTACTGAAAGCTGTTGGATTTTAAAATTTGAACCAAAAAATATCAGATCAGAAAGTAAATCAGATCCAAATAGGTTCACAATAGATCCAAAATTGTGAAGTGAAATCAAATCCCCAACAACAGTTTCGAAGGAGACTTGCGGTACTTGTTTCTTCACACCGTTGATGAGAACAACTAGAAGCAGTACTGAAGGTTTATGAACCTGAAATTTTGAACCAAGCAATATCATACCAGATCCAAATAATATCATATCAGATCCAAAATTATGGTCAACCGAGACGGTGGATGCACAATTGTCTTTTTCTTCAAAATTCTAAATTTTGGTGCATGCAATCCTGCAGGATTTTGCCGGAAGATCTATATCATTGGGAGCGAATGTGTCACTATTATAATATGATATTTCTTCCAAAATATCCAAGTTTTTACATATTTTCACACCAGAAGCAACATTAGAGGGAGAAAAATCAAATTTCTCTTCACTTTAAGCAATTACTAGTAAATTTTGCATAGAATTCAAAGGAAAATCACCAGTGAATGTTTGCATGGAAGTGCAGCAGTATTTTTCTTCAATATCAGAGATTCAAAAGTCTTCTTCTGTTTCAGTAATATGAGGAGATGAGATATCAGAGATCTCATGAACTTCCGAAGCATCAGGAGAAGTAGTCACTGCATGGAGACTTTCTTCAATTCGAATTGAATGTGTAGAAGATTCTGCTTCATCTTCATCTTGAACAACTTCATCAGAGAGAGTAGAGGCTGAGAATTTTGAGTAAAGAACTCTTGTGGTGTTGGATGTGATCTCCAAAGTGCTATTATGATCCTCATTGTGCTTTCCAAAGGTTCTGTCCAATTTTGTCCAAACTTCCTTTGGGTATTCAGCAGAACCAATAAGGTAGCGCAAGCTAGGAGAAAGGGCCAGATATATTGCTCCAAAATCTCTATCACCGTCATTTAGCCAGTCATTCTCATTCTCATAAGACTCTTTTCCAAGTCCAATAGACACCTCATAGAGACCTTTTCTCTTCAAAGATGCAATCATCTTCAACTTCCATTCTGAATAGCTTGTGAATGGGGTGAGAACAGGGACTGATGAGTCCATTCAAAGTTGTACATGTTAAAACCTGCAAATCACAACAAAAGGGGCACCGTAAGGTCAGACAGACTGCACATTTTAGGCTTTCATCACACCCAGCATAGTTGATCAAGCAAGCTTGATCAACAATTCCTTTACTTGGGGTATTAAGTGGTAAGCCTTGGCTTCTGGTGCAGTGCTAGAATTTTGAGCTTCTGCTCAATTTTTCATGCAAGATCTGTCAAAAACCTTGTTTTTGAGAGATCTGAGCTTCGTCCCGCCATGATATCTGATACCATATTAATCTTGCACATTTATCTAGGGACTAAACATCAGTGTCATCAAATATTAATCAACAAATAACTCATGAAATGGTGTAATCGAACTACAGAATGAGTAGCCGCTCTGTATATTCACACAAAGAATAAGAAATTACATTACAATGTCATGCTACAAGCATGAATGAGAAGCAATTCGAATTCCTAAGGAGGTCATTCGAATTGAATGAGTGAGTTTAGCTTAACTAAATGTAAGCCACAATCAACACTCAAGTTAACCACTGATCAAAACCCTAATTGAATTAACTGAGCCCTAACTAAAGTCGGAGTGCAATAAATGACTGAGTCTCAACTAAAAGAGATCAGACACATGTCATAGCAAGCCAACCATCAAGTGCTAGCGCTTCAATGACTCCAATGAACCCCGATGAGGTTAACTGAAGTGTAACTGAACATCAGAAGTGGTTCGAGGCGCCCCTGTTGACTCCAGTTCATTAAATAATCATTAAATAATCAATTTAATGAAGGGAGGCACCTTTGCTGCCCTATTTAACTGATTGTAACCATAAGTTAGCAATTAGGTGCATTAATATCACTCAGATCACCTCCAGAGTGCTCTAGTTAGCCTCCCCAAATGTAGGTGAAGGCTAAGTTAGCCTCCTTGACTGAAGGTAGGCGTGGATGTGATCTAGCTGATGACATTTAATGCTCCACTTATGTTAATTAAGCCAATAATATTTAGGATAGTCGTGTAACTAGGACAAATTGACTAAAATGAGTGTGTAAGGTGGTAAATGTCTCCAACAGGAGATCTAATGTTGATTTGACCATAATCTTAAAGTCTCAGACACTTCTTAGAGCCAATGTCAAATACATCATTATATTAGACTTTGTCTATACCATAAGGGATGAAATCCCTTATCACATAGACAAGTCAACTCACTCTACTAGAATAGATCACTCCAATCATGAGCAATCCCACATAGAGTATGCATGTGACCTCTAGATTTCCAACACTCATAGCTAATCCACATGACTAGATAAATGATAAGCATCCGAGCCTCAACACACATAGTCAATACATATGACTAATTAGGGCTACAAAGGGGTCATTCTTACTAACCATTGGTCAAATCAACATGAAAAATATGGGAGAATGATCTGCATGATATTTGTCTGATACTGGAACCATGGAGAACGTCAACATATAAATGGGAAAGGAAAGTAGGAACAAGTCCTATACTCGAAACTCCATAGAAAAGTGGTGTCACCCCGAGGAATTTCCACTTCACCTAAAGCTCCCTAACTTGCATAGCCCACCAAGAAAGCAATGAGGGGATAATCTCAAATTTCCTCCTTATATTAACCTCATTCTTAATGCGCATGTGAGGCACACTTTCCCAACAAATGTCTACTTCTACTAATGGATTTTTTATTAACTAGTGAGGTCCTAGTTTTGTTTTAGAGGCCTTATAGAATTGACTCTACAAACCTACTACCAAGGCCATAGAACTAGACCATTGTTGGTGTGATATCAACAAATCAATGTCTAGTTCCTTTTATTTAGATTGTTCTTAATGATTTCATCTTTTGATAAAAAATAAATATGAAAAGAAGATGTTCACAAGATGAAAAATTATAAGGGCACCAAGAACATTCAATTAACATTCATTGCTTTCATTATCCATTGAAAAAGGTATCCAATGCAACTTGTAATGAACCAAAAGCACAATCTCAATATGAAACCAAATTGCTTCTTTACTTTCACTTTGAAAAACAAACGGTCAATTACTAATTAACTCACTAAAAAGGAGAATGCAAACTACATACTATCAATAAAAATGCAAGGAAACCGATAGAAAGAGAATTAAACAAACAATGGTTTTCTTCCTTTACCGTAATGAAACCAATCAAGTACTTACTAAAGCACCATAAACATGACAAAACACTCCTAAAAAGAGGCCTTCAATCTTATGAGTGACTTCAACGACCAAAACAAATGGTAATCAATGCAAAATAGGGCAAAAACCCCTCTTTCCCAATTCACATACAATTGTTCCAAACAAAGGTGTGTGTGCACACATTTATTGGGAAGGATAATAGCATGTATGTGCTCTTGTTCCTTCTAGAGAGAGTGTGTGCTTTCTGTAGGTATTAAAAAATCTAAAACTTCAAAAAACTTGCAATCCTTTAGTCTTAGGGCAAGGGACTATTCTACAAATAGATAGGTTTCAAAAAAATCAAGCAAAGCCAAAAAGAGAGTCATAAGGAGGCTCTACAAAGAATAATTATTTGAATTATTCCCTATTGGAGTTGCTAGTTTTGTTGTGGAAATAGACCCCCAAATAGTTAATAGGGATGACTATCTTAAAGCAAATGGAGAGATAACTACTCAAATTCCCCTAGGATTACTAACTTTAACCAAATAAACAAGAAAAGGCACAACCAATCAAGAGAGAGAGAGGATATTAGGCACATGGATCCTATAGGTTTTCCTATAGCTTCATACCATTCACGAACTCCAAAGAATTCCCCTTGATGAATGTTGGAAAATGCACACAACAAAGACAAACCCCTTCTCAAATCTTACAACAACAAATAAGCATGAATCAGATTATAAAATAAATTTAACATCAAATCCTATTTATCTTATCAAGCAGACTAATCCTGTAATACTAATAAGAATAAAAAATAACAAATATTGAACATTGAATTGGGGGAGGAGGGGGGGCGTGGGGGGGTAGATGATAGATCTCTATTAATGAACAAAAGAACAATAAGTACAAATATCACTTGATCATTTTATTGACACTTCTGAAACCTTTTCCTGGTTCCCTCTAAACCTAAGCCATTAATTCCTTGATCCTCCTAATCCCTCAAACTCCTTGAAGACAATATGGGGGAGCCAATCATGAAAGTGGACCTCACTAATCAAAGGATGATGAAATACCAAAAACAAGGGTTTTGGGGGGGAATTAGGAACAATTATTCTAGCATAACCTTAGTATGAGTGCTTGATTCCATTGGGGTCATTGAAGTGCCAATTAGTGATATAACGTATAAGATAGGAGTAAGTGTTGATGAATGGCTAACTTCAGCAGTATAATAAATATGATTTTGAAATTTTATACGAGGATTTTTTTCCTTTCACTTTGTTGAAGAGGGTTAGAGAGAAAAAATGCTCACAGTTTATTGAAGAGGCTCACAATGCAAAAACACTCACACAAAGTCTTCAGATGAGCCATAGGGATATACATTTTTTAAATAATTCTTAAACCAATATCCACTTTTCTATGTGGGGTCCCTAATCCTTGACGATGACACCCTAAGCCCCTTCCCCCCATTATGACACCATAGCTTAGTTAGTTTTCCAAAAACACCCTTTAAGAACTATTATAAAGACGAATTACTATCCTTTAGAAAGGACGATTACTATATACTTGAGTAAAGACTGTTGTGAATAGAACTTAAAGTGAATCAATTAAAATGCTTATTTAGTTCATTTTCGAGAAACACCTTCAAGGATTATAATAAAGGATGATCATTATACTTTGTGTTCCATAAACACCCTCAACAATGATTATAAAGGCTAATTAGAAACTAATTTTTGAATAGACCAAGAATACATTAAAATGTTGGTTAGAGACCCATGTTCCCCAACTACTAAATCAAATCTAAAAAATGGAAGATTTTTGGAGCAACCCCAACTAGAACCTTCTGAAATTAAACTTGGGACATGTCTCCATATACATCAAGGGAAAAAACTAAATACCAAATCGATATGACCATCCAAAGTTTACATGAAAGTATCCAAATAAAGCTAAATGAACTCGTATTGCTCATTTATGATTACTTTCCAATTTTGAAATGATTATATGTTCATAAAAACAATATGTTCAAGAAAGTTGAGAGAAAGCTACAATTTTTAATTAAACTTTTTGTAAATATAGCAAAATATTTTTTTATTAGAAAAGGATAATTAAAATTTTGAATAAGTTGGAAAGAAGAGAATAATTACCTAATTTACAGACATGTCAAGCTCAAGTTGACCTTAATATAAGCTATAAGTACATTATCCTTGAGTGCATATACAATTGCAGATATAATCTTCAAAGTTTCAGTGCATTTTAATTTTGATAAGTAGAACGGGTATGTGAAAAACTGTGGTCACATGGCACAAAGATAATTTGCTCATTTATTTAATATTCAAAGTATATTTTTAACTAGGTTTAAAATTAATATTTTAATTAGTATTCACAGTATATGTTTAACAAATTTTAAAACTAATAATTTATCAAAAAAAAAGGAAATAAGGTATTAGGTTGATTGATATGTGGCTTAATGGTTAAACTACGACATAGAACTTTAGAAATTTATTTAAAAATAAAAAAACTTAATAAACTTTCAACGTCGATCCTTTTTCAAATGCAGGAGTTATGCAATGCTTTCTATAATCAACCAATGGTGCATTATAAAGAACCTTTATAAAGAAATATACATGTACATTTAGTAAAAATAACAACATATACAACCTGAATGTGGGTGTCCTTGGAGATTATTTGCCGCATGTGGGTGGATACACAACTCCACGACACCATCCAACACATGGTTCACATCAGTACTATACTTGATGATCATTAAACTGCTCTATTTTTAAATGTATGAGGTTTTAATGTTGATCGTCGTCACTGCTTTATGTAGTTGGGGTGGAGGTACAACTTCAATCATGGATCCCTATAATGGTTCTATGACTCACAAGGCAGATTATATTAGGAATGTCGATAATGAATGTTTCCATATTTTGGTTTTTCATGGTTGGTGTTCTGTCTGTGATTTTTTTTAGTGCGTTGGAGAGAATCCCACCTTGGGTTTGCTCCATTTTATAAATATTATTTGGCTTCCCTCTTCTGGATTTTGGGTATTCTGGTTTCCTCCTCCTCTCCATCGGCTCTACATTTCACAAATTATTGGGCCCTTTGCACCTCTTGTGACTATAAAAATGTCTTGGAGGTTGTGTGGCACCCCACAACATTCTATCAGAGGCAAAGGACACTCTGGATGTAGGGGAAACTGAGAATCCTCTAACATTGGCTTTGACAGTTTTGTGCCAGCTCATTCATGGAATCTATTGGATGATTGGGAAGAAGAAATGGTTGTGCAACTATTGGTAGGACAAAGGGTTCGAGTGAGACACATGCACTATTGTACTATTATAAATATGCTAGCTCAAGTTCTCATGAGGTCTCATAATTTTGAAGGGGACAACAACTCCCCACCCCCATAATCTCCAGTTTCGGTTATTCGCTCTTCTCCCTCTCCAAGTTCCTCATTGGTATCCAAACCAATGGAGACCCAGAAAGAACAAGATGGAAAGGAACCCGTCACATCCAATGATAAAACAAATGTTGCTCCAACAACGGGTGCAAAAGAAAGGTGTAACACGTCAGGAAAATGGACCTCTCCTGTTTCAAGAAAATTGAGCCAATCCCTGTCAAAAAAGCTTCGGATGGCAGCTCCATCTTGGAATGTTACCGATCTCCCATACTATAAGAGAAGCCTAAAAATGTCAAGGACACTTGTGATTTTGACTAACCTCTGTGTTTTTTCTCCCTCTAAGTTTTTGTTGGTGTTATCAGATAAGATATTCTAGTCTCTAAAACTGCCAGTATTTTTTGCTCATCCTTTTATGCCCAAAGAGGCTATTTTGACAAACTGTTTATTTTGAAAATGTATTTGGGTATAAGCCCATCTTAGAATTTTTTGGTCACCCATGCATGACAGACATGTGTTGAAAGATTTAGAATGTTACTCCATGCATGGATTAGGCGACTATGTTTAAGTTTCAATAGTTGCATGTAAGTGAATAGCCATGGTGGGATGATGAACTTCATGATACTCTTGTGCATGTACTACTTATTTTTTGTACACTAATATAAATTTTCTATGAAACTTACAAAAAAAAGGAGCAAAATATATAAAGTCAGATAGGAAAGAACCTTTATAAAGATAATATATAGGAGGATGTAAATGTTCCGAGTTTCAATTATTCTTGGAAATCAATTGCAAAAACATCAACCCAATGGTATACACAACTTATTGGGAAAATATGTGATATTAAAACAGGAGAGAGTAGAAACTGGGTTTTCATTGAAAAAGAGATGATAATATCCTAATTTATTATGCAAATCAATTTTGTAAGAAAATATTATGCAAATCAATTATGTAAAGAAATTGTTAAGTCTGTTTAAAAAAGATAAAAACATTATCAACACAACACATATTTGAAGGCATAACAAAATAGTTCGAAGCAAAGTGAATATGGGAAAAGGGCACATATAAAAATACTATGCTAAACAAATTAACTAAAGTATTTAAAACAAATGCACCTTATGGTATGCACATTTAAAATAGTATGGACACTCCAAGCATGCTATGTTACCCACTATCACGGGGGGTTCACTTAGTGAATGCTACATAGCACAACCATTTGTAGGATATTAAAAAATATCCCTAATTTCACTAAACATTGGAAAATGCCTCCTAAAATTGTAGCATTGTATAGTTGAAAACCCAACAAAATAGTAATGGGGAAGGAAAAATGCATAAAAGGAAACCCGATAAAGAGATAAATGTAACAACGAATGTAAAAGACTGATAATCCAATATTCAGTGCAATGCTTAGAAAATATGAGAATTGTAGATGTTTCACACAATAGCCTGCCAATCTACCAATTCTATACCATGTAAATAATAATATAGCTATAGAGAGTTCATGTTTTCTATAAGCCTAATAAGTTAAACTCCATAAAAATGCAAAAATGAAACCCTTTTGTGGATGGACTCCCCTACAAAAGAGCTAAGAACAAATGCTGGTAGGATTACTTACAAGAGGAAGCAAGGTAAGGATAGAAGAATCATCTATGATTCTGCCAGAGAATCATTGATGCCCAACATCACATCTTTGAAGACTGCTAAAGAATGCTTTGATACTTTGGTCAACCTATATGAAAAGAAGGTTCCAGTCAGAAGAGAGTCTTGAAGAAGAGGCTACAAACTTTGAAGCTGAACAAAGATGAAAGTGTTGGTTCCTTCTTCACGAAGATTGCATAGGTGAGAGATCAACTCACTGCTATTGGTAGTTGCCACAAGTTTGGACATTTTGCTAGAGACTGCACGCAGAACAAGAACAAACCCAAGAGAAGGTTTCAAGCAACTGTTGCAGAAGCAGAAGAAGAATAAGAAGAAGAACCAAAGAAGAATAAGAAGAAGAACCAAAGAAGAATAAGAAGAAAACCAAGGGTAACAAGGATGAAGAGCCTAGAAGAGAGTACTACTTGAATTCTGCTCTCACTGGTTCTTTCTCAAATCGTTGCACTTATTGGTTGGTGGACAGTGGTGTCTCCAGACACATGACAGGTAATCGTGGAGCCCTCACCTGTTATACAAAGAAGAAGTTCACCACTCAGGTAGAACTTGGAGATGTCTCCACTTACAAGATTGAAGGAGTTGGCTCAACTTCACTTCAACTTGACTCAGGTATGGTTCTTCATATTGATGATATTCTTTATGTTCCTGGTTTAAATAAGGATCTTTTATCTATTGCCTTCTTAGAGGACAAGGGCTTCAAATTCATCTTTATGGACAAGAAAGTCCTTTTATGGGCAAAGAATGAAGGCCTAAGCTCAATAGTACAGATTGGGGTTCAAGAGGGAGGCCTTTAGAGGGTTTCCGAGGATTCCACTCATGCACTTGATCCATGTGAGTTGTGTCATAGAAGGTTTGAACACCTTCATTGCACAGCACTTCCAGGCTTACAGAAGATAGTCAGCAGAGATGTGGTCTTCCATGAGAAATCTGTGTATCAAACACAAGAGCGTTCAAAGGAAGATGAAGTGCCTCCATTAGAGTTTCCGGTTTCAGAAACTTGGAGGGAGGAAGAGGAATTTGAGGATCAAATTCCAGATGTTCCAGAGGACAATAAAATTCCACCAGAAGAACTACTTGAAGTTCCTCCTCACAAAAGGAGATCAGGTCGGTACCAAGAAATGGTACAAGAAGGAGAGAAGCATAAAGCTCCTCTCGGGACTTTCAGAGAAATACCACATACGTACTCAATTATTATGAGTCAGATTGATAGTGCAGAACCTTCCAAAGAAGCAACAAGTCAATAGGTATGGGTTGACACCATGATTGAAGAGTACAAGTCAATCATGAAGAATGATGTGTGGGAAGTTGTTCCCGGACCAACATGAAAGTCAGTAATGGCAATTGCTCCTATTGACAAGTATACTACATTTAGTACCATCATTTCACTTGTTGCATTAATCAGATGGAAGTTACATCAAATAGATGTAAAGACAGTCTTTCTCAATGGTAAGATTGAGGAGGAAGATCATATTGAACAAACTGGAGGCTTTGTGACTCATGGTAAGAAGACCCATGTATGTAAATTGAAGAAATATTTGTATGGATTGAAACATGCTCCAAGAGTTTGGTATGCGAGGATGGATGAATTTCTCCATGACTTGGGGTTTTCCAAAAGTACAACTAAGTCTAACTTGTACTTTGAGGTTGTTCATAATCATGTATTGATACTTGTTTTATATACAGTTGACTTGTTCCTTATAGGTGCTGAACAATCGATAGAACAATGTAAGAGGGAGCTTACCTCTGAATTCGAGATGAAAGATCTTGAATTAGTACATTACTTCCTTGGCTTAGAAGACTCGAAAAATCCAGGCAACATCTTCCTGACACAAGGAAAGTATGTAGGAGACATCTTGCAAATATTTGGGATGCAGGATTGCAAGTTTATGGGTGTACCGATGACCATCAACTTAACAAAGTTGGGTGACTCAACTACCAGTTCATGGAGTATGGACTCTACTTTGTATAGACAGGTTTTTGGATCTTGGATGTACCTTGTGCATACGAGACCATACAAAGAGATTGCTCTGAAATAGTACATGTCCAACACTTATGGGCTCAGGGTTACTTCTAGCAGTGGAGTAATGTTATCTGGATATGTTGATTCAAATTGGGTTGGTAGTGCAGTTGACCGAAAAAGTACCTCTAGTTATTACTTTAGTATGGGATTAAGAATGATCTCTTGGGCTAGCAGGAAGCAAGATTTCATTAGCTCAGAGTACAGCTGAGGCAGAGTATATTGCTGCAATTGATGCATGCAAGGAAGCGGGTTGGCTTAGAAAACTGATATTTGATCTGTTCGAGGGAAAGCTTGACTCAACGATCATTCGTTGCGATAATATGAGTTGCATAAAACTTAAAAAAGAATCCATTGTTTTAGGATAGATCGAAACACGTTCAAATGAGGTATCATTTCATCAGAGACCTAGTACAGAGAGGTGCTCTGAAGTTGTAGTACATTCGCACAAATGAACAGATTGCAGATATGTTGACTAAGCCTCTGGTTGCATCAAATTTTGTATACTTTCGTGACAAGCTTGGTATGGCAGAGAATGCCTCTCTTACTGAGAGGGAGTGTTGATTTTTCTAAGCAGCATCGAGAGCCATTCTCTTAGGAAAATGGGGCCACCTGGTCCGGGACCACGGTGAAGACTCAACCTAGTGTTGAGTGACCATTCTGTTGAATGGTAGATATCTGACTTGGGACCATGATATAGCCCCAGCTCTGCCCTGGGTAGATTCAACCCAGTGTTGAGTGACCATTCTGTTGAATGGTAGACATCTTGTCCGGGACCACAATGTGGACCAGTCTAGTATTGGTAGACTCAACCTAGTTCTGAGTGGTCATTCTCTCGGAGAATGGAGGCACTTGGTTTGTTACCAAGTATTTGACCTAGGGTCAAATTATGCAGCCCATGGCTGAGGCACCTGGTTTGTTACCCGGAAGGCACTGTAATCCCTATACTGGGTCGAGGCATGTGTGACACTCTGACCCTTGATCTATGGGATTTGTGTACTTATCCAAGGCTTAGCTACCCTTGGTTAAGTTACCTTAGTAGCATATCTAGGTGTTACACAGAGTGTGAGATAAAAGCATCAGTAACTCTCTTGGTTTATGATGATGTATTTTTGGAATCAAGAAGACCACAGGTAATGACCACAGGGGAACTTGGAAAAAGGCTAAAGTCAAAAGTAAAAAATACATAAGGACTTTTAGACCACGGGAAAAGGGACCACAAGTGAAAGTCAAAGTACATAAGGACTTTTTGGGTAAAAGGCAAAGTTACTAAAAGGATATTTTTGGTAAAAAGGTAAAAGTAAAATTAGGAAAAGAATAAAATATTATTATTTTACCTTTCCTAATTTTGGTCCCTAAAGGCTATAAAAGAAGATCAAGTCATTTCATTATCATACATTCACTTGTTCAGAGGTGCAATTGCTCAAGGTTGAAGAAGAAAACTTTGTTATTGTGCCCTAGCATGGATGAGTCTATCTAGGGCATCATCACTCTCCATTGAAGACAAACCCTAAGAAAGGTTTTCTTATATTTTATGTCTTAAGGGTTTTACCAAGCCCTCATCTTAAACCAAGTTCAGATCCAGGTACCCATCTTCAGATCTGGGTAGCCATCTTTAGATATAGGGCAACCACTCTCAGATCTTCAGATCTGGGCAGCCTTCCTTCCATTTTCGGGCTACAGGGTTTGAGGGTTTAGCCCTCGCCTGCATTCCAGGCAAGCCACTATAGATAATTTCCCTCTCGACACCCTCGGGAAACCTGCTACAAGCATACCCATGAGGGTTTGGCCCACGGCCAACCATTGGGAAGCCAAACAACAGGCTTGTGAGGGATGTTGTAGCCTTACATACCCTTCGGGTAGCCCATAGGGCATACCTGTGAGGGTTCTATGGCAGCCCGCAGGTCTGCTGGGCTTGCACTAGCCCTCGTGCTAGCATGTAAGGTCACAACCTAAGGCTGTCTACCCTCCAAGCAGTAGTAAAGATTCCCAGCAGTTAACAGAGGAGTAGCTGGGAAGAAAATAGGAATGCGAGCAGCAGAAAGGACTGTCCGAGAAGAAAGGAAAAAAAATGGGCAGCAAGCAGAGAACAGAAGTACGACTGGGCTGTACGAAAAAGTTTGACAGGGTAGAAAAACAGTCACGGGAAGTGACAGGAAGTTTTCAGGAATACTGTTTTAGGTTCTGGGTAGGCCCTAATTCTTCTTGGCAGATCTGATAATTATTTGTGTAGACTGTTATTGGGAAGTCTTGATCATTTCCAGGAAGATCTAGAAATTTGGGCAGCTAGGGTTTGAAACCCTTGTTTTGATTTTAGCTGAGAAAATTTGACTGTAAACTGCGGTTTGACCCAAATTGGGTTTGAGGAGCTTTTTGAAGAATTTTCGAAGTCATCTCATTTACAAGATGAACTACTAATGTTTTTTTGGGGGTTTTTTCCTTTGAAGGTTTCCTCGAGGAAAAACTCTTTTGTCTATTGTGCTGATGTGATGAATGTGATTTTTACTGCACTTGTCATTTAAGTTGATCTGTAAATTTTTTTAAGTATTTATGCTAATGCTAAAAATTCAACAATTTTTTGGTCAGCTGTGCAATTTCTAGCCTAATGCAACCATAACAACCATGAATCCTTAGACTTGGGCAGATTCATGGGCATGTTTAGGCTTCCTAACAACGATGATTCTTCTATCTGAGAAAGTCTGAGTGGCCTAGTCCCTTGTATCATCAAATGTGGGCATGTTTTGGGTAGCATCAACCCTAATATTTTGTGCATCTAAGGTTCCTTGTACTTCGAAGAGCTTCAAACAACATCATTTTTAATCATGGGCATGAAAGAAGCAATTTTGGGCAATTCTGTGTGTCACAACAACAAGAATCCTTCATATCAAGGTAAAAACCCGTGGATGAAAACAAAAGTAAGAGTCCTTATTTCTAATCTGGGAATGTTTTGAGCATAGTATGGCGTGTTTTCTTGTAATAGCAACAACTAAAGAATCCCAATATCAAATTTCGAGCATATTTCCATCAATAACAGCCCTAAAATTAATCAATGTTGATCTTGTTGCAACATGGGTTTGGAAGTCCATTCATGCCATTACAACAGATTTTTTGAGGTCGTTTTGACTAGTCTTAGATGGTTTTGATGCCTAATGTTCAGTCCTTTGTGGTTTTCATGGCACAATTAGACATAGTGAAACAAAATGCATATGGAGGATCATGGCTGATCTGCAACAAATTACATATTACTTGGTTGTTTCAAATCAGAATTCAACAAATGCACGCCATAGAATAATTCTAGTGATGGTTGTTCTAGATTATTATAAGTGCCCGATTTGAAAAAGAAAATGATAGGAACAAGATATTAATTTCCTACATTCATAGATATGATCTAGATGGACCAAATGAAACTCAGGAATTTAAAGCAGCTGCATATGCACCTTTAGTTCTCCATGTTCTTACAAGTGCAGTAACATTGATTTTTTGTTTGATCTTCTGTATGTCGTCTTGATGTTGCATCAGTAAATGATGGTAAAGTTCAAAAGTTAATCCTCCCTGTGATCACCCAAAACATTTCCAGCTGTGTTATGCTTGGCTTCAACATCAGACAGTTGAGGAGTAAAAAATCAATCAGCATCAATAATAACTAAAATAGGTCAAGGACCACAAAATAGAATTAGAAATTGGCCATTATGTTAGCCTAAGTCACCTGGTTCGAGTTTGTGTTCGAATTCAAAGACTTTGAAATTCGACAAAAATTCGGCAATGGAAATTTTGGCAATAAAATTCGACATTAAGTTTGAATAACTATAAATTTAAAAAATGAAAAAATATATGAAAATTTTCAGTATTTTTAATTACTTTTAATTAAATACTTAAATGTATTATGTAATTGGAACATAAGTTTTAATTATTTTTATTATTTTTAGTTACTTCTATATAAATACTTGAAATTAACGTAGTGTTAAATACTTAAATTTAATTTGTAACATAAGTTTTAAATATTTTTATTGTTTTTAGTTACTTCTATAAAAATACATGAAATTAATGTCATGTAACAAGCCATGGAGAAGTGACGGCATAAATAAATTCAAGATTAATGGCAAACCATTAATTTTGGTGGTCATTAGTAATGCTGCAGGTTATCCCTGAAGTCGGGGACTTGGCCTTCGAGAGACTCTTCGGGACTCTGCTACAGACTGGTCGCGAGTCTGTTCGTTAAACGTTGTCCTCAAGTTTTAAGTTCAACAATAGCAAGCTTGACCCTCTAAACTCTGCGAATCATAGACGATGGCGACCTCCAACAATCGAAGCCTCAACCCTCTCAGCTCTGCGACTTAGGAAACAACGATGAGAATCGACTAGTTAACTCGCAGGATAAGTAATTAGCAATGAGAATTGACGGCGTAGATGCAGGGACTAGGGTTTACCCGCGGGCAAGCTAAACAATTTTTTGCTGCCGATTTTAATCGAATAGTTTGCATCTCTGGTAAATTTGTCGATTTTCAATTTTCATGGCTAAAAATTGCCGATTGCGATGACTTAGATGTTAGCCCTCCTGCATATGGTTGAAGACTAAGTATTCACAAAGGACTAATAAACATATTTTGTACTCAATAAAGAAGATCCATGTGGGTCCTGGTGTGTGATAAAGGCCTAATCACTCTATATAACTGGGATAAGATGAAATGATGAAAGGACCAACAGAAATTTAGTCATCATCTATGATAGAAATGCATGGTATCAGGAAATATCAGATTTTTAGACAAGAAAGGAATTATGCTTTCCTTATGTTGATTGCCTTTCACGTATAATATACTATCAGCAAAACATAGGATTAATGAGTCATAGCAATAAAACTTAATGTATGTTTCCAAAATGGTTGAAAAGATGATCAATCAAAATAAATGACTTCCACAAAGGAAATGAACCCATGGCACTTGAAAATGAATGCATTCATAACACATAATCTAAGAACGTCGATAGAGCATTTTCCCAACTTAGATTTCAATTTAGAATACCATCAAGTATTTAAAAAGCTAAGAAAGCACATCCTTTTTCTTGGTTCTCTTGCTGCAGTGTAGAACAAACTATTGAATACATCATTTAAAATAAAAAGATGTAGACATGAAACAATTATGGTCTATGCCAAGGGTCACCTATCGATTGATGGCGTGATGCTAAATTGTTACTCCATATAGGGATCAACTATAGCTTACAAGACATGACTACCAATTTCTTTATTTACCATGGATCTTGCATGGGAATATTCGAAGATGACTTAGACATTATCCAATGCAGTGAGTTATTCCTACATGTGTGAAAGGATGATTTCTTCTTGCTCCTATTTGACTAGTAATTCCCATATCCCACCTGCTTCTAGTAGGAATTATTTATGATCCTTAATGCCATTTGACAAGAGAAAAATCTAGCCCAAGAACACAACTTATCTTGTATCCAGGTGAGAGGGTTTTTCATTACTTCTTTGAACTTGAAAATTTAGTCATCCATGTGTGGAGGAATTATATCCCACCTGCTTCTAGTAGGAATTATTTATGATCCTTAATGCCATTTGACAAGAGAAAAATCTAGCCCAAGAACACAACCTATCTTGTATCCAGGTGAAAGGGTTTTTCATTACTTCTTTGAACTTGAAAATTTAGTCATCCATGTGTGGACTCTCTCATCTTTGGAGAGAGTGTGAGAGATCTGCTTTGGAAGAGCATGAAATGGATCTAGTGAAACTCTTACAATAGAATACATCAATGCCATTGCAGTGCATTCCAAAACAGAAATGGCATTGAGGATAGATTCATCCTAAATGATCATTTCTACTACTCACCACTGATTCAAGCTTCCTTCCAAAAAAGTTAAAGGAAAGAAAGTAAGGAAGGAAATCTTATCATTTCAACCCATCAAAAAGGAGAAATTGGCAACTAGATTGACTTTATATACTCAAAACCTCTTATACATTGATATGGCCCATTGGTACTTCACCAAAACATCAAATTGGGGTTTTCAACATGGCACCCATCATTATTAGTTTTGTTATCATTCTGAGAGTATATATAACACCACTAGATGGTAAAATGGTGTCCAAGTAAGAAAGACACAAAAGGCACCAAAAGAAGGAAACGAGCATGAGCCAAGCAAAGAAGAAGTGAAGAAAAAAAACTATGAGCTGGAGATCTTGCAATGTCGTTTGTTTTTGTCCACATTCACCCATTATGTACCCAACAAATAACGACAAAGATTATTAGAATTTATAAGGTTACTAAAAACTTGGCACATATGTCTACCTCTGCAAATAAGGATCTAACAAAAACAAAGAATATGTAACTCTATTCAATGCATCTGTTGAACATAGATGCCAAACACTATTAGATCAGGTTTCCTTGTTTCAAGGGCTCAGAGAACTAGCCTAGTGCTCCTTGTGAGAATCTCAATTTGTTTTATGAGTATCAATAGTAATGTACAACCGCACTGACCAAATAGCCTAAATAAATAATGCAAGTCTATCCTAGAAATACTTTTCTTCCATGTTGTCTCCTCAACACTACAAACATATGTATCCTACAAAGAGAATAAACCTTTAAAATGTTAGAAACAAGGGTTTGCATGGACTTACTCAAGAAAAAAATCAACTTGTTAGAGATACTATTCCAAATTATAATAAACTACCATACTCAATACAAGCCTCCTTTTGCAAACGTTATAGTATCACGAAATAATGCAAGTTAGTCTTAGTAAAAGGAAACAAAAAATTTAGAAGAAGCAAATCAAAAACCTGAAAGAGAGAGCATAAGTGATAACGAATCATATTTAATTGAGATATTAAAATCCAACATATTAAATAGAGATAATGAAAATCCAACACATCTAATCGGCATTACAATTGATTACATTTCAAAGTTTTGTAATCATGCAACTAGAAAAGTATGATGAACATGGCATAAAATTTCCATGAAACACTTTAAACACCATTTGTGAGAATAAAACAATCCATTTTTCTACTAAATTTTTAATGTTGTGTTACAAAGAATAATTTAAAAAACCAGAAAATCAGGGTATATTGTTCAAACAAACAACAAGATGATAGAAATATTCCATAGATGTTGTGTTACAAGGAATCATTTAAAAACCCAGAAAATCAGGGTATATGGTTCAAAGAAATAACAAGATGATAGTTAATGATACATAAACATGAGCATAATTAAAAGAAAATACAAAATAGTTTTGTAAACACAAACTACATTGAAATATTCCACTTGAGTAAACAAAAAAAAATACTTATAAATTAAAAAAAAAACTTTGCCAGCATTGGAGAGGTTCCACCTTTAAGAATTTTGAGTAGTAAAAAAAAACATATCACAAGAAATACAAAAGTTAATAGCATGCCATGCAATTTACTCAATTGACGAAATTTCCTGAAACTATTGATGGGCAATGAATTATAGCTTTGAAAATAAGGATTAAAATATCCCTAAATATTTCTGATCATATGCATCCTGAAAATTAAAGGTTACAAAGATCAAAAATTTGTAAAACAAATTGAAACTAGAAAATTAGTGAAACAACCTCTATTGAGTAAACATACATTCCAATATTTTGCCATTATCCATAAATTAAAAGCTACATAAAAATAAATGCTGTGAAAACCTTTCACTTGATAACTCAAGTCACCAGATGAGTAAAGAAGAATGACAAAAAAACGCACATCTAAGCTCGATTAATACCAAACATCCAAGCAAAAAAAGGCGAAAAGGGCAACTTCTACATCCTAGCTTCAAATGCATCCCTGACATCCCAGAAAAATGGGCGGCAACTTCTACATCCAAACAAGCACAAGCACTGGTAAAGAAAGAAGCAAATGATAAAAGCTCAGGATCACAGTCATACAAGCTCAATGACTTCAAGTCATTAGATTACTTCAAATGCATTGAGGACTTCAAATCATCAAATGAAGCTCTGATAAAGAATGAAGTGAATGAATACCAATACATGAGAGAACATATAAATAAAGCATTGTTCTTTTTGTTTTTGCTTTGCTTTTCATTAGTGGAAAAGCATTTTCTTTTTGCTTTCTTTCTTTACGAAAAAACATGCGTGGTAAAAAAAAATGTTTTTCTTTACCCAAAAAGCATTTAAATTTAGAATGTTGAGGACACTATAAATAGAAGAGGCTTGAGAGGCTTGAGGATAGGGGTTGAAACTTGAAAGGGCAAGGGAAAGGTAATGTTTACCCTGATTATAATGATATTTTTATAAGAAAGTTAATGAAGGAAGAAGGAACCATGGTTATGATTATTTTGTTAGGTTGAAATTTGTCTAATTAATTTATATGGTTTTAAATATATAAATACAAACAAATATATTTAATAAATCTATTTGATCTTATCATGTTGTTATAAACATAGAGCTTTCTCTTGTATTTGTATAACATATCTAATAAATCTTGCTTTATGTTTTGTATGTCTTGTAGAAAGTTTTGGTGTTGTAAAAGAGTTCATGATATGTGATATTATTTGAGCATCTACATGGTATCAAAGCTAACCTATACAAAACACTTGTCATTATTTATTTATTTATGAGAGATATTGGTAAGGTTTTATTGTTTGTGAGGTTTTTAGAGTGTTGGCATGTTCTTGGGAGGTTGTATCTTATGTATGTTCATGCCTCTATGGATCTAGATGGTTATTTCATGTTACAATGTGAATTGATTTCTAAGATTAGCACTAATTTAGACCACCTCGACCAAGAGAACCTCTCTTTAGATCTATATATTTTCATTCATATCTAAACATCTAAATATAAAAAATTATATAACTTCTCTAACTTTATTTTTTGATAAGTTGTTTTAACATAAATTGTCCTTCAACACCCTTGTTTTGTGCATGTGATTGCATTTTTTCACTACCAATTATTTGGAGATTGCAAGACACGTTGTTGATCTCCTATCTCCCTGTAATTATCATGCTCGGAAACTCAAAATGAAACAACTTCTACAATCAAAATTTCTATTGCAAATGTAGGTTGAAGCACAACAAATATTTACAAAGGAAATTGAGAGATTTTCTTATAGGAACAAACTTGATTAATAGTAGTAAGCCCATTGAATGAAGCCATGTAGTACCACAAAATTTCAGTGCCCAAACCATCTTCTACTAAATTACATGCACTGTCTATTCAAGCCTTAAAAGTATCTTCGAACAAATGAATACTTGATTCTAGCACCCCACACCATATGATTCACCCTCATGAGATTCATCCTTCTACATCTAATAGTATCATTTTACAGATTGTAGTTGGTGACTCTACACAACTTGATGTTTTAGGATGATACACTATGTAGTTCTCTAATGGCTTCATCAATGATGTTCTCCGTGTTCTTGAAATATTTGCTAATCTACCCTCTATTTATCAAAATTTCACTTTTATGATGGGAAGACATGAAATTTACACCTCGTGATGTGGTCATTAGAGAACTACATAATCCATAAATTGTTGTTGCTTATGGTAGGATTGATCATAGTTCTTGATTGTATAAGTTCAATGGTTTTGAGCCATTTTTTCAAGTTCCTCTTTCATAGCACATGGTTATTCTTTGAGAATTTTATGGCATGAAAAAATTGGACATCTAAACTAGAGATATTTGCAACAATTGAGCAAACCGGATTTGGTGCTTGGAATTCCTACAACCTATTTCACAGATGGAGTTTGTCTAGGTTGTGCAAACAACATCAGAATCCCTTTCCTAAATTCAAGGCCTTGCATGCTACTAAACCACTTGAGTTGGTACATAGTGATCTAATGCCATTTTCAACTCATGCATTTTCCAAGGCTAAGTGCACACTTAACTTTATTGATAACTTCTCATGTCGCTCTTGGGTTTACTTTCATAAGTACAAGGATGAGCTATTTGCTACTTTTAAGTCCTTCAAAGATTTTGTTCAGAAGTAATCATCTCTTATTATAAATAAGACATTCACATATAATGGGGTGGAGTGTGTCAATAAAGGATTCAAATAATTTTGTAGAGAACTTAGCATTCAACATTAGCACTTTGTTCCCTACACCCATTAACCAAAGGGTGGTGTTGAAAGAAACAAAAATGAACATTGAAAGAGATGGCCAACTACATGATTTATTCCAAGAACATGGAAACTTCTTTTTGGGTTGAAGTAATGAATTATGCAAATTACACTAAAACCGCATGCCTCATAGGGCAATGTTGAATATGACTCCAGAGGAGGCTTGGCCCTATGTCAAGCCCAATTTTTTTTATTCCAAGGTATTTTGTAGTTAAGTTTAAGCCCTAATTCCATATGATAATTGCAAAATTATGGAGAAGAAGAGTCAACCATTGATTTTGTTGGTTACTATGAGGATATGAAGGCATACAACACTTATGTAGTTCTCTAAAATAAGCCATAACACTATTTTTAGCATATCTTTGTTATGTGTAAGTTACTCAACGAAGAGTAGCTACTTACCTATGTAAACCTCTAGTTTGAAACCCCAATGTGGGGTAGAATTCCCTTGAATTGTTGCAAAGTTATATAAATGATAACCTCAATATCCATGAAAATTGGTTCTACATAGTATTGTAGTAATCAAGATAAAATGCTAGAGTGATATCAAACGATTCAAGTAAAACATCTATAAATCTATACAATAATTCATAAGAATGCTATTGCTTCTACCAAAGCATAGCCAAAGCTTACAACTAATACAACAAACCCAATATCCCAAGAACCCTAAACATAAACCAATTATGCATACTATTGCTAATATACTACTAATACATGGATATGAAACATTGTTGCAAGTGCTCAACATTTTTAATAGACTCAAGAAATGTTATTTATGTTGCATCTTCACAATGCTTAGCCAAGCCAAGAATCAATCCTAAAATCCCTTGGTAAACCCTCATTTGTTGAAAATTTAAACAAAGAGACCATTGAAGGAAGCAATGAATTTGTTGGTATACCAATGAACTACCAAATCCAAGACATATTGTATGCAATAAACCCCTCATACATAAAGACCACCTAGGAGCTCAACGATTGCCAAATTGTTAGCATGTTAAATCATATGCCAAGGCTCCTCGTAAATGTTAAAGGAAAGAAGGGAAGTAGTAAACCAAGTGTTGGATGACCATGAGTTAACACTTAAATGTATTTCAGAGGAATAACATATTTTAACCAAATCGTGGCTAGTATCTCGAAGTTAATCCATAGACATCAATTCTATATACCATGCTTCCATTGGAATGTCGAACAACAAGTTTAACATGGAGTTTTAAAACCTTGGATTAATACTTTATATTTGGTTGAATTGTATGATTGGATCATCGACATAGCTTTTTCAAATGAAAAAAATCCTACAACTTGGTATTCCATTTAAAATCAAAATTACAAAAACACAAGTCTTCCTTCCATTCTTTGACAAGATTAGACCAAAACATCTTCCCAAATATTCTACACAACTAACACAAACAACCTCCATCAAGAGACAAAACCCATCAAAACCTACAACCAAACATACTACAATCAATAGAAAAATTATTACAAAATATTATGAGTTCCATACTTATAAGATAGTTCCTTTTGAACACTCAAAAAAAAAATAAGAGCCAAAATCTATCATAATCCCATCTATCCATTCTAAAAACTGTATAGAACCAGAAAAATATCCAATAGCTTCCTTAGATAAGGAGTCTGCCTCTTTGTTAAAAATATGATAGATGTGGATGAAGGTAATAGAAGCAAACTGCAAGATTAATAGTTTTTCCCTCTTCATCTAATATGATATATTAAAAGACTACAAATCATTATCTGCATTACTGAATCAATGATAACTTTTGAATCACTGAACACTCTTAGCTCTGTGATGCTTCTTTTCTTTGCAAACCATAATAATCCCCATATAGAGAGAAGTTCCACAAGAGGGTTTGATCCATTTCCACTTCCTATTCTCAATCGAATGCAATTATTTCTTCTCATATACAGTATCATACTAGCACCACACCACCCATATTTTTGAGCCCCATTGAAGAAGACATAAGGGATTCCATCAATGAGTGAGGGTTCCATGTAAATCTTAGAAGATCTCGAGGGGGATTATGTATGCCATTCCTTCCAATCTACAATAACCTTCACACAAATCAGCTGCAAAGACGATCTGATTTGTTGAAAATATATTTGTTTCTCGCTTTCCACAATTCCCAAACAAAAAATAATGGAAGACCTTTTTGTAAAATCTTCTGATACACCCAAAGATGAAGGTTTTCCTCAAAATTGTTCAAATCCCAAGAAAACTATATGGATAATACCCTACAAACCTCCCTCCACACAAAGTTAAAGAAATAACACTAACTAAAAATAATTGAGATACAATTTTAGAATCCTTCCAATGAAATAGACAAATATCTGGCCCATTAAAATCTCTAGATTATAAGTTATCCCAAGATAACACTTTGTTGTTTATTACAAGGGAACATAAAACTTTGATTTTCAGGGGAATATGCACTTTCCAAAGATACTTCATTCACCACTTCTATGTACATGTAACATCTTCTTCCACATTCACATTATAAGCATGCTCTGTTGTAACTTTGCCATTATAATTGTTCTTATTCGAGGAAATACAATCACTTCGATTAGATAGGAGAACACCAACATGGTCCACCGAAAGAGATTCCTTTCTTTATACACATAACCCGACATATTTAAACTCGCAGCAAAAATCCAATAATCGTCACTGGACTCATGATTATTTTTAACCTATGATAAAACCATAATATTTCTCATGTGCAGTTCAAATATTAAAGCTTTTGACAAGGTAAGACTCCCTCCAACACTGGAAATGGGGTGAATACCCAAGAATATCTTAATTCCATGACCAACCTTCTAGATGAAATGTCTACTCAACACCAATTTTTTTAACTGCTCCAGATAATTGAAGCTCTTCCATTTTTAAAACTCGACTCACACACCCATTGATCTAAAGAGAAAGAGTTGATATATTTTGTAATAATCATCTTATTCCACAAACCTTTATGAAACAATGCTCTCCACATGCTTTTAGCACACATATCTATGTTAAACCAAACCAAATTCTTGAGGTCCCATCCTCCCATATGCTTTGGATGAGCAATAATTTCCTAAGCCGAGAGATGAAATTTTGTTCTCTCCCAAATTCCATCCCATAGAAACTAAAAAATTCTTTTTCTTATTTGCAAAATGATAGATACCAGAACTAGAATCAATGAAAACTAGTAAACCGTTATGCTTTACAGAACAACATTGGACATCACCAACATTCCTCCCAAAGAAATCCATCTAAAATCCCAACAATTTATCCTTTTCTCCACTTTTTTAATTAGCCAGGACCAATCCATCGTCACATAAGAATTAGGTTTGAGCTAATATCCAAGGTATCTGAAACCTTCATCAATTTCATACATCTTAAAAGGGAATAAAACAAAAAATTGATTACATAAAACCTCAGCACAATAAGAAAAGTGGGATTTGTGTTCACTAATAAACATCCCTAAATCCATACAAAATGAATTAAATATGCCATCATATTGTTTCCACTCATCATATGAGTCATGGCCAAAGATCAAAATATTGTCAACAAACAACGAATGAGAAACAAACAGAGAGGAAGAAACTTTCAAACTTTTAAGTTTCTTCTCCCTTTTATCTAGTTCGATCAATCTGCTAAGTCCTTCAATTACCAACATAAAAAGTAAAGGTGATAGTGGGAACCCCTTCCTGAGTCCCCTACTGCTTTCAAATGAAGTAGGATATCCATTTACCAAAATTGCAAAGTTTGTTGAAGTAATGCATCCCATAATCGTCTACTCACTTCATAAGGTAGTCTAATTTGTATAAGAATGAACACATAAAAGACCAATCCACCCTGTCATAAGCTTTGATAAAATATACCTTTAGAATGAAAGCTTACAATTTCTTAATCTTTGCAGAATGAAGACATTCCTAAGCTATGCCAACTGCATCCAAGATTTTCCTATTCCAAAAAAGTCGATTCATTCTTCAAAGATACATATGCCCAATATTGGTTTGATCCGATTATCAATTTTTTTAAATGATTTTGTAGATGAGGTTGCATAAAGAAATAGGCCTATAGTCATTGAATGACTCTGACTTGTCTAATTAAGGAATAAGGAACATGTACATAGAACTCATTCCTTTCGGTATATGACCCATTCTTCTAGATTCATTACTTACCAAAGTAAGCTCCTTCCAAGAAGATCTTAGAAATGAACAAAGAATTCGACCGACCAATCATAAGGACCATGGATTTTTTCTTTAACAAATAGAGGCAAAACCCCTTTAAATTTTTCAAGCTTAGCTTCCTTACCAATCTCATTGCCTTCTTCTTCGCTGAAGAATCTAGGATAGTTCTTCAGTATTTTTAATTGTTGCTCCAAATTTGTATTTTCTTCTTTCCTGTATAAATCGCTGAAGAAACCCAATGCAACATCTTTGATATTCGTCTTATCACTGATTAAATCACCATTTTCTATCTTAAGTTCCCAAAAATAATTGGTGATTTTCCTTTGATTAGAAAATCTATGAAAAAAATTAGTATTATTATCACCTGCTTCCAACCACACAGGTCTACTCTTTAATATCCATGTTTGTTCCTCCTGTCTAAGGATTTTGACCCTTTTAGCATACAATTGAAACAATCTCTCCTTCTTGTTTGCTGAAAAGTAATCCCCAACCACATGCCCCATTAATGTATCAATTTCCAATTCAATCAATTCTAAATCCTTCACCTTTGTTTCCATTTTATGTTTTTCCCATCTAATGAATTCTTTCTTTAGAAAAGAGTTTCTTCAAAAAAAAAATCATAGGAGGAATCTGAACATAATTTGAAAACTCTGCCCATTTCTCATTAATTATCTTGCCAACATATGCTTCCTCTAACCAACAATTATTAAACTTGAAGGGGTAATGATTCAAACTTTTATCTACATCTAGTTCCAGAACAACAACCTTATGATCTAAGACAACTGTAGGAGTTGACCAAGACCTGTATCTTCTCAACAAGATGCAAAAAATGGTTTGCCATGAGAAACTTATCCAATATTTTTTTCTCAATACCTACCTGAACCATTCTTACATTAGTCCAATAAGGAACTAAAGTGTTTGGGATTATATCAATTAAACCGGCACTTTTAAAAAGGGAGCTGAAAAAACCAAACAACAAATCATTTACATTCATTGTGCCCCACACTTCGGAAGCAACCAGAGTAAGGTTGAGATCACCACCTAAAATTAGACCCTGATGATTGAGAATATGAACCCTACTAACCTCATCCCAAAACTCCCTTCTATGACCACAAGGACCATAGACATTACAAAATATAACTGTAGAATCAATTCCTTTTAACTTGCCTTAAATGATAAGTCCAACAACAGTTGAAAAAGATTTAAATCTGAAACAGTCGAATCCCAAGCCAACAAAAAACCACCAAGCATCCTCGAGACATCCAAAGAGAAAATTTTCCAAGAGGGTTTGATACTTAAGAAGAAATCAAAAGAAGCTACTGCAAAATACATATTCTCTCGTGATAAAACCACACATGGATTCACCTTCTCCAGTAATCTCTTAACAATAGCTTTCTCGAGAAACCCCATCAAGGGCCACCTCTTCTCTAAGAGCCCCAATATTTGAAGGACAAATCACCTCTGATGGATTTTCAAGACCCTTATGAAAGAGTGAAGAAACTCTTGGATTAAACAAACCTAGGATCATAATCATTTTCCATCTAGTTCTTTCCTTTTTTGTGCCTAGAAGAATTTTGGATGGTAACATTCATTGAACGGGTGGAGGAAATGGGTAGAGTGTCAGAGTTACCATCATAAATAATTGAATAGTTCAGAATAGGCTTAGTTTTCATAGAGTACATAAGAGGAGGAAGATTAGCATGGATAAAAAGATCTTGAACTTCTGGTAAAGAAGAAGGTGTAAGAGTTATGTTCAAAGGATGCTCTATAGGAAACCACTAAAGAATTGTTTTGTACCCCTTTACTACTATTAACCCCTTCATCATTCTCGTTAAGCACCATACTAGGGCTCTGATCACAAACCCTAACCCCTTCAATTGGAGTACCAACCATTGAGTCCTCCAAACCCTCCCGAATGTGATTTTGTTTGAAAGTATTTAAACCACCAATTATCTCCCCATTACCCGAAGATAAGATAATATCAGAAGAGGATGTATTTTGAGCAGCAGATATAGGATTTTTTTTCATAACCCCCTTCCCTAATCCCAAATCCAGATGAGGTGAGGGGTTTAGAAATATCCTCAAGGGAAAATAACTTTGTAAGAATAGGTAAGGAATTACAAAAACTTACCAAGGAAATCAATAGCGGTAGTGGTATCCAACAGAATCGAAAACATGCTTTTAGAGATCATCTCGTTAGCTTCTTCAATTAATTCAAGGGACAAGGCCTCTTCATTTAGATACCCATTTCACCGGTTTGGACAAGAGGCTTTAACATGCCCCGCATGTCTACATAAATGACTACGGAATGCCAGCATCCAATAATCGAGTCTCTACAAAAAAGTACCTCCATCCCAAACCACTTCTAATTCTTCAAGGAGACCTTCCGGGGTTATAACATCCCAAGCGATCCCCTCGCGAGTTTCTCCCTTCGCATTGCTCTTCTAGGGTTTTCCGCTAGGGTTCCACCATGAGCGGTGCGCAACTGCCACTCCCTCCTTTGCCTCATGGAGATGTCAAAACATTCAACCGGCTTGTCTTTGCACTGAGCCTGCAACCTATTTCTGCTCCGCCTCCCAAGTTTGTGAAAAAATTGGATGAGGTCCCGACCATTGCTCTTCCTCTGGATCAACCTATGCAAGTAGTTGTGTCTATGGAATATCGTACGCCAGTTGGACAGTTTATTGGCCTTTAGCCATCTCCAAGAACCACAGAAAACTGGATTTAGAAAAACTGGTGACCACTGATCTCCAACAGTGTTACTGTTAGTTTTGTACCTAGGGAACTGTTCCCCTAAGTGACTTTAGCCTTAGTCACTTAGTGAAGGGAAATAAAGTGAACCTTGCATTAAATGACTCAAGTGACATTTAATTTGACTTTAGAGCATTAAAGTCAGCTTTTTGATAAATTTACGTGGGTGAGTGAAATTAATATTTTATAAATAAAAATGAGCAATTAATTTCAACCGTCGATCTAATTCCTTCTTAGCCTTTGGATTAGATGCCTCTTCACCTACCTAGGGTTATGACCAAAAAGCAAGGGAAAGGCAAAAGAACGGATTCATTCTTGTGAGAAGAAGGAAGTGGAGAGCGCTGAAGAGAGAAGGGCACGATTTTGGAGGTAACCTGTTAGAGAATATTTTGGTGGGCATGATTATCGAGGACCATTTATTGTTGCATAGATCCTGAAGAGAAAGGTATGACCTGTATTTATTGTTGGCATAGGAACTGAGGAGAAAGTACGTCCTGCATTTAATGTTGGCACACAAATCAAGGAGAAAGAGTACAGTATGGATTTGGCACTATTTTCAAGGTAAATATTAGGCACAAATTTCGAGGAAACGTACAACATGTTTCTCGAGGAAACAACATTAAATTTTTGGCACAGATTTCGAGGTGTACAACTGCATTTATTACAGACCGTACAATACACATTTTTGGCACAAAAATCGAGAACAATAGTTTGTGGTTCATGCACATAAATCAAGGACAAAAGAGAAGTGTTTCTAGGCACGCTTTTCGAGACTAGATTTGCACAAAAACCGAGGAAACTCCTGCATAGAAATCGAGGCAGCTTGCTCGGTCATTTTTCTGGGTTGAGATAAGTTGGATTTTTTTCTGTAAATGAATGTCTGGTCTTTTTATCTTGAAGAAATAATAAACTCTCTCTCTCTCTCTCTGACTGGTTTTTTCCTTGTGGGTTTTTCCAAGGCCATTGGCCAAAAATTACTGTGTTCTGTGTGTTGAATGGTGTGCTGAATATTGATTTTCTATCAGTGAAAAAGTGAAGTTACAACAGTGTTTTAAGTCTGAAAAATTATTTTTTATTTCCAGCACTTTATTTTTCTAAGAATGAAATAAGCTGAGACAATTTTTACTTATAAATCGGTGGCTGAAAACTAGGGAAAAATCTATAGTTACCTGTTATGCTGTTGGTTGTGGGTTTTTCCTGTTCCGAGTTTATTTCTAAAGAAGATCACGATCTGATTTTTTGCAATGGACCTTACTTCATGGGTCCCTAAGGACTATATTTGCATCGTTGGACAACCGACTTTGATCCAGCCATGGACGTTCCCAAAGCAGTTATGGTGTGGGTTCTCCTGTCGAATCTACCGATCCACTATTGGGCTCCCTCTTCCTTGCAAACTATTGGAAATGGTCTAAGTAAGTACATTGACAAACCAAACACAAAATATAAGTTTTATTGTGCTAGAATTTGTGTAGAAGTCGATCTGGAAGCCGGACTACTGGAAGCAATTAAGTTAACTGTAGGAGACTGGAAACACTATCAAAATTTGGATTATGAACAACTATCATTCAAATGTAGACACTGTCGTGACTATGGGAATTTTCAGAAGAGCTGTCCAAAAATTCCGCCAGTTCAATCTGAAAAGGAAAAAGAAGAAGGTTGGAAACAAGCAAAATGACCAAACGCAAACCCTAAACCTTCATTGAGAAGAGAGCAGAGAAACCCTAACCCCCCACTAATCAGAAAGGAAGGAACAATCCATAAATCCCAGATCGAAACATGAAACAATTTTTCTACATTGGAAGGCTCAACAAAAGCAACAAATTCGGTTGAAGAAGTAACAACAAGGCCCCCCTCACCAAAACATTTGAGGGCATAAGAAAATGGAACTCCTGATAAAAGACCAGAATAACAAAACCTCCTAATCCATGAAGTAACAACAAAGGAATGGAGAGAGGAAGCTACCTACAGAGATAAGTTGCAAAGATCCCAAGCAACGTTGGAAGGAATGCTCCACCTTAGAACTACAAGACAAAAGGGTCAGGCCTCCAGAGGGGTCTCCTCCTTTCCAAAAGTTAAGTAATGAAGGTTGTCTCCTGGAACTGTAGGGGATTTGGGAGAAGAAAGAAAGAAGAAGAAATGAAGGATCTAATTCACATCTCCATGCCCAAGGTTTTACTTGTTCAGGAGACCAAAATGGAGGAACATGAGTTTTTTCAAGCTAGCATCTCCTTTTGGAAAAAAGGAGTCGTCACTATCAGTGCTAGAGGATCTTCTTGAGGGATTGGCATGTTATGGAATCCTTCCAAATTTGATCTAGTCTAGTCCTCCGCATGCACTCATTGGATTTTCACAAGCCTCCGTCACAAAGAATCAGGTCATCTGGTAAGTCTCTTAAATATCTATGTTTCGATTCTTTTTTTAGAAAAGAAAGTTTGTTGGAACCTTATTCAGGAATTTGAGTAACCATCATCTTGAGAACTTAATTCTAGCTGGGGACATGAATATCACCCTCTCCTTCTCGGAAAAAAAGGGGGCCAATTGTTACAGATCCACTCCATGAAATTGTAGAAGACATTTTAATGGATTGGGATCTAGAAGACATCAAACCATCCCAAGGACATTTTACTTGGTCAAATAGAAGGATTGGTCCTGGCCATATAGCAACATGACTTGACATATTTTTGGTGCAACATTCTCTTCTCTTGCTAGGCTTCAATGGTGATTCCTCAATCCTTCCTTTATGTCCCTCTAATCATAAACTAATTCTCCTGGAACTCTCTAATGACCGAAATTTGGGTCCTATCCCCTTCCATTTCAGCCCTTCTTGGATCTAGCAGGAAGGATTCTATGATCTAGTTCAATCAATTTGGAAGGAACCGATCTTTGGTTCTCCCTTTTTTGTTTGGGAGGGAAATCTTAGAAAACTTAAAACTTCCCTCAAGGCTTGGGCTAAGGCCCTTAAGTCCCCCCTCAAGCAGAGACTGGAAGCACATAATATTTTGGAGCAACACCAACTCCAACTAGAAGTTCAAACAATCGATGTGGAAAGTCTAGAGAAGGAATCCTCGCTCCAACGCGCCCTCCACTCAACTCGTCGATTGGAGGAGGAGTATTGGAGAGAAAAATCCATAAGTCTTTAGCTGCAGGTTGGGGATACGAATACCAACTTCTTTCACAAGCAAGCATAGGGACGTAAGAATTTTAATTCCGTCAAGGAAATTCATGTTCAAGATCAAGCAATCAGGGGTTTTGAAGGAATCAAGCGGGCGACTCATTCACATTTCAGGAACATCTACACAGAAGAGAGGCATCCCTCTACAGATTTCTCATCTCCAGCTCTAAATCTGATCCCCCCTTAGGTTAACCAAGTAGCCAATAACTCGCTCATTACTCCGGTTTCAAAAAAATAAATTAAGAAAGCTTTAGTTAACATGGAACCTAATAAAGCTCCAAGACCAGATGGATTTACAGCTAGGTTCCTTAAAACCTGCTGGAAGACAATAAAAAATGATCTCCACAAGATGGTTCTGAAATCTCAGGCTTGTAATAAGATTGGTGGCAGTACTCACTCGGCTTTGGTGGCCCTAATCCCTAAAGAAAAGGGGGCCCTCTCCTTTGATCATTTTAGACCAATCTCTCTCTGCAACATTGGCTACAAAATTATCACCAAAGTCATGACTAACAGACTAAAATGTATCCTTCCCTCCATTATTCCTGAAGATCAAGGGGGGTTCATAAAAGAGAGGCATATTGCTGACAATATTATTCTCATTCAGGAGGCAATCCATTCTAGTCTTCAGCATCACAAAAAAGGTATGGCCATCAAATTGGATTTTGCTAACACATTTGACAGAGTTAGGCATGGATTTATGTTTCAAGTCATGCATCGCTTTGGCTTCGACCCGGCCTTTATTGCTTGGGTAAAATCTTGTGTTGGAGGTCCTTGGATTGCCCCTTTGGTCAATGGTCAGGCAACGAGTTTCTTTCATGCCTCCTGTGGTCTTTGTAAGGGCTTCCCCCTCTCTCCTCTTCTCTACGCTATTCAAGCCTCGGTGCTCAGTTTCCAGTTAGATCGAAGCCAACTTTAGCAAGAGCTTATGGGTGTTCGTTTAGCTCAAGCAGTCAAGGATGTCAACCACACTCAATTCGCTGACGATACTATTCTTTTGGGAGGAGCAAGCATCCACTCAACCATAAATTTTAAAAAGGAATTAGATATGTATCAAAAAGCTTCGAAGCTTCAGGCAGTCAAATCAATTACAAGAAAAGTCAAATATATGGTTGAAACTGCCATCCAAAAGAGATGTTAGAAATTTCCAGAATTCTAGAAATAGAAGCGAAAACTCAACGGGAAGCTTTCAAATATTTAGGAGTCCCTATTTTTAAAGCAGCTCCAAAATCCTCCAATTGGCTTCCACTAATAGACAAAATAAAAGCTAGAGTAAGCACTTGGGGTTCCTCCTTGCTAAAATAATATCATAGATCATGAACTCTTCTATAACACCAAAACCTTCTACAAGACATAAGGCAAGATTTATTAGATATTTTGTACAAATACAAGAGAAAGCTCTATGTTTATAACAACATGATGAGATCAAATGGATAACTATTACAATTGGGCATATAAACATGATCTACATAAGCTTATAGCTTCCAAGAGTTGGCTTACAAATATGACAACTATATAATTGAATAACTATTTAGGAAAGGGTATCAACAATTCCTACCAAGTTAGAGCTCCCATCAAATTTCCACTATTTGGGTTGATATGGAATTTGAGCAAAACCTATAAAAACATCATTCCAACAGACACACAACTTGGATGACCATGGTAGAAATTTTTCAAATTTCCACTATTTGGGTTGATATGGAATTGAACAAAACCTATAAAAACATCATTCCAACAAACATACAACTTGGATAACCATGATATAATTTCTTCATAAGTGAAATTTTGATAAATTCTAAATCCATATTACTTTTCTTAAACCGCAAACTACTAGATAATATTGTTAATAACATCTATTTTTGTTCACTTCAATCCCATTCCCATTTATATATATTTAAAATCATATAAATTAATTACACTAATTTCAACTTAACAAAACAATCAAACCATTATAAATTTAAATATATTTGAATCCGGAAAAAAACTTTTAGCTGCTATGCATTTCCAATAAAGAAAACAAAAAACAAAAAAAAAATGTTTTTTTATACGGAAAAGCAAAAACAAAACCAGCAAAACTTTTCTGGTAAAAAAACAAAACAAAAAGAACAATGATTTTCCCATAAAGAAAACAAAAGCAAAACCAGAGTAGGGAATGGAAATCGAGAGAGTATTTATAAGTTCTTTTGTATTGGTACTCATTGAGCTTGTGGCTGGTTGGACGTCTCTGATGCAGAGTTTTATTCATTCGCTTCTTAGTTTTATTCATTCGATTCTTTCTTTATCTGATGGTTTGGAGTCATTGAGATTGTATGAAGTGAATGACTTGAAGTCATTGAGCTTATATGTCTGTGATGCAGAGCTTTTATCAGAGCTTGGATGTAGAAGTTGCATTTTTTCTGGGATGTTAGGGATGCATTTGAAACTTGGATATAGGCGTTGCCTTTTTTGCTTGGATGTCTGTGGAGCGGTGTTTTTTTTTTTGTTTTTCATTCTTTCTTCATTTGATGACTTGAATTCATGAAGTGCAGTCCTTGTTCTCTATTAATTTATTTAATAGGTTTCCACAAGGCCAATGGAGAGGTTTTTATTGGTTTTTTGTTTTTTTAACATTTATTTTTATGTACTTTTAATTTATGGATAATAGCATAATATTGAAATTTATGTTTACTCAGCAAAAGCGTTTTCACTAATTTTTTTGATTTCAATTTGTTTTCAAGGATGCATATAATCAAACATATTTAGGAATAATATTATAATTTTAATGCTTACTTTCAAAGCTATAATTTGTTAATGGAAATTAAATCCGTTGCCCATCAGTAGATTGCAATCAAACAGTGTTAGGATTTGAAAGTAGAGACTTTATATTTAGGGTCCCGAAACCTATTAAAAAGATTAATAAAGAACAGTGGCTGCACTTGATGACTTTAAGTCAGGATTTGAAGGGAGAGACTTTATATTTAGAGGTAACTCATAATTATTTAAAGGTAATTCATAATTTTTTAGTAATGAAGGAATGTATCTGAACACTTGGAAACCATATTTTAATCTTGAATTTGACATCTCTTTAACAATTCCAATTCCAATGTGAACAAGGCCTCCACATTTGCCTCTCCATTGCTGGGGAGATGACTATGTGATACTAGGAATAAACTTGGAAAATACTTAAATAAATCTGAAAGCCTCCTCAAAGGCCCTCACATGCTACAAAAATACCTTCTAATTGCCTGATAAAATACCATGTTCTCTATTTTTATGGCAGGCAGACTCTTTTAGCAAGGGGGAATACTATAAAAACCAACCACTGTAACATCTAATTTTGAAAAACTACATAAAACTTTGTATTGTTTGAAACAGTTAAAATATTACCAATAATANGGGTGAATACTATAAAAACCAACCACTGTAACATCTAATTTTGAAAAACTACATAAAACTTTGTATTGTTTGAAACAGTTAAAATATTACCAATAATAATTATTTTTGAAAAACTATGTGAAAACTTTATATAGTTTGGATAAGGCCTCCACATTTGCCTCTCCATTGCTTGGGAGATGACTGTGTGACACTAGCAATAAACTTGGAATACATAGATAAATCTGAAAGCGTCCCCAGGGGCCCTCGCTTGCTACAAAAATACCTCCTAATTTCCTAAAATACCATGTTCTCTCTTTCTACAGCAGGCAGACTATTTGAGGAAGGGTGAATACTATATAAATCACTGTAACATCTATTTTTGAAAAACTACATAAAACATTGTATTGTTTGAAACAGTTAGAATATTATCAGTAATAACTATTTTTAAAAAACTATGTGAAAACTTTGTATAGTTTGGACCAGTTATAGTATTTGTAGAAAAAAAATCACAAGAAATATAACTTAGTTACAGGGATACTTTTTGTGATATTGAGAACATTTTTTTTTGGACACTCAACTTTTGTAAAGTGTATGGTATTTAGATTTAACACAGATAAGGATAGATAACATTAAATAATTTTTTTTTGAAGTTAAGAGTTAAGGTGAATGGGCATGCTACCTCGGATCACTGAATAATAAGCTTTTACCGTTAATTTTGGATGGCATAGTCATGGAATAGAACTGCATTGATATTTTGAGAAAGCTAGAGCTTCCTAGTCTAAACCCAAATTAAATCATATGTATAGACAAAACAAAAAAGTGCTAAATAATTTCACAATATTGTAAAAATAAAAATAGATTCCAAAACAAAAAAGTTTTAAATAATTTTACAATATTGTAAATCAAAAATAGATTCCATGTAAATGGAAAGATTACCAAATCTAAAATATCCACCTGAAGATAGCTCCTAAAGGGAAGGAAATCTGAATATGCACTGCCTACAGAACCTAAAGAAATCTGACTCAATATAACACAACTAAAGATTTTGATACAGAAAACAAATAATTTCATAGTACACTTGTCCCGATGAAGAATATTCCATTGGTTACAACCAGAAATACTAAAACCTAATAGTATATACATATCAACAAAAATTATGATAAAAAATATGGAGTCCTTAAACATGACAATAGTAGAAGTATTTTAAGGATTCAAAATTGTAGCTATAAATTTACTTATACTTAAAAAATTGTAGCCATAAATATTCCATTGGTTACAACCAGAAATACTAAAACCTAATAGTATATACATATCAACAAAAATTATGATAAAAAATATGGAATCCTTAAACATGATAATAGTAGAAGTATTTTAAGGATTCAAAATTGTAGCTATAAATTTACTTATACTTAAAAAATTGTAGCCATAAATTTACTTATACTTAGAAGATTTATGGCTTGTATAGGTGTATAGTAGTAGGTCTTAATTTATTCCTACTCTATAAGATGTATAGTAGGTCTTAATTTATTACTGCTCTCTAAGATGTCTTCATTGAAGGCTTTTTTTGTTCCCTGAGCGAAAAGAATAAACATTTCATAATATTTCATCACTGTATCCTTTGAAATATTCTTAAAACAAACATGGGAAGCCTCCTTTGTTCAGAGCCCAAACCACACTATCAGATTGTCTCAGAGGATTATAGAGGCAGCGTGTTACAAGTTTGAAGCACTACTTGGTAGAAGCACGATAGTTGGTTAATCTTTTATTGAGCAACCAATGAGAGAACATGAACCTTGTTACAAGGGAGAAACACTACAGCGCTTTGGATTACACAAGGTTGCAGCGATTACAGAAAAATTCAGAGATGTGCCTGAAAGGTTATTTGGAAGCTTACAGCGCTTTGGATTACACAAGGTTGCAGCGATTACAGAAAAATTCAGAGATGTGCCTGAAAGGTTATTTGGAAGCTTTTGGAGCAGGAATTCAAATCAAAATCCCAAAAAAAGTCCATGGATACATTAGTAGGGAGATTAAGAGATCTCAACTGACGAATTCAATGGATGTCTATTACATTCTTAATTGGAGCTTTTCATTTTGGTTTAAATCATATTAATGTTAATGTGAGAATCACTGAAAATGGCAAGTCCTCAAAATCTAATGAAACTCAAAGTAGAAAAGTTATTGAACCATAAGTAACCCTGAATAATCATGAATTCACCACTTTGATGAAATCGAGCTAGAAATTAACCCTCAAATCGCCCAACGCAATCTGGGGGTTAACACCGGGCAAATGCTCTGCTTATTTAATGTTCCATGATCACGATATCTGTGAGAAGCTTTGCAATAGATTGTTTTCCTACGGTGCCTACGTCCTATACATACCCAGGTTACAGAGATTAGGAATTTGTAAAATGAAACCAGAAAATTATTGAAACAAACTGTATTAAGTAAACATACATTTCAATATTCTGCTAAATCTCTTATTGGTAAATTAAAAGGTACAGCAAAATAAATGTTTCCAATGTTTAAGGAAACAGAAACCACTCCATTGAAGTTGTGGAAAGTTATTACAGACATTAATAGAGAACATGGACCACACTGGATGAGTTAAAGTCATTTCATGAAGAAAGAAGCGAATGGAAAAAAGAAAAAAAAAGCACGACATCACGGAAATCCAAGTAAAAGGAGAAACTTCTATATTTAAGTTCTCAATTAATACTAGACATCCATGGAAATCCAAGTAAAAGGAGAAACTTCTATATTTAAGTTCTCAATTAATACTTGACATGCAAGCAAAAATGAAAACTTCTACATTCAATCTCATCAATTAATAGAGAACAGAAATTTCAAATGAACTCAATTAATTTCAAATCATCATATGAAGAAAGAAAGGAGTGAATGAATAAATCTTTGCATCACATACATCCAAGTAGACACAAGCTCAATCAATACCAGACAAAACTTATAATTACTTTCGATTTCCTTAGACGATTACCATTGCATACTCTTAGCTTTGAGTCTTTTGCTTTCTTTACTTGGAAAAGCGTTGTTCTTTTTGCGTTTCTTTTCTTTACCCGGAAAAGCATGCCCGACATAAACCGTTTTCGATGCATTCTGTTCGAATACTTGAAAAAAAACGTTTCCGATGCATCCTTGAAATTAAAGCGTTGTTGTTTTTGCTTTACTTTTCTTTACCCGGAAAAGCATGCTCGACAAATAGAACCGTTTTCGATGCATTCTGTTTCAAAACTCGTAAAAAAATAAAACCTTTCCGATGCATCCTGGAAAGTAGAGGTTACGGAGATCAAGAATTTATAAAATGAGCAAACATTATAAAGTAAAGGTTACAGAGATCAGGAATTTATAAAATGAGTAAACATTAGGAAAACGACCTTTAATAAGCAAACATTCATTCCAATATTGTCCTGCTAAAGAAATTAATAAGTGACTGCACTTGATGACTTCTAGTCATCAAATAAGAAAGAAATGAATGAATAAAGCTCTGCAGCATAGACATCCAAGCAGGCACAAGCACAATCAATACCAAAGAGAGACATCCAAGCAGGCACAAGCGCAATCAATACCAAAGAGAACTTATAAATTCTGGATTTTCGTGTTTTACTCTTTGTTTTTGTATTTTTATTTTTACCAGAAAAGCGATGTTTCTTTTGCTTTTCTTTTCTTTACCGGAAAAGCATGCCCAGCAAAAACCGTTTCCGATGCATCTTGGAAATTAACGGTTACTAAGATAAAGAATTTGAAAAATAAAACCAGAAAATTAGTGAAACAACTTTTATTGAGTAAACAAACATTCTAATATTCTCCTAAATCTTTTATATCAAAAGTTTTTGAAAAAAATTGTTAAAATAAACAGAAAACCAATCAAAACCTCTTCATTGATGGTTGTGTAATCCTATTAAAGAAATTAATAAAGAACAGGACTGCACTTCAAGTCATCAGATAAAGAAAAAAGCACTGCATTACAGACATCCAAGCAAAAAGGGCTTCTACATCTACGCAAACTTTTACATCTAAGCAGTTATAAGCTCAATTGATTGAGAACAGAGACTTCAAATGCAGTCCATCATCTATGACTTCAGGTCATCAGAAATGAAGGAAAAAAAAAAGACTCAATAAAAATCAATTTCCTAAATTTGCTGCATGCTAATTACATAATCTCCATGAACAAATTAACCAGATACATTCTAATATTCTGAAAAAAAGGACACAAGGCTATTGACGTTATGGAAATCTGTTAAAAAAATTAATACAGATAACTGCACTTGATGACTTCAAGTTATCATTAAAAACAAATAACTGCATTCCACACATCCAAGCAGGCACAAGCTCAATGCAGTCATCAGATGAAGAAAGAAGCAGTGCATCCCAACACAGACATCAAGCAAAAAGGCCACAAGCTCAGTCAAAACAAATGACTGCATCCCACACATCCAAGCAGGCAGAAGCTCAATGCAGTCATCAGATGAAGAAAGAAGCAGTGCATCCCAGCACAGACATCCAAGCAAAAATGCCACAAGCTCAGTCAATACAGGGAAGAACTTATAAATACTCGATGCCTTGGAGTTGGACGATTGCCGTTGCATACTTTTTGCTTTTCTTTTCCTTAACGTGAAAAGCGTTAATCTCTTTTTGCTTTTTGTGTTTTTTTAACGGCAAAATAGTTTTCGGCCTGCTTGCCAAAATTCTCGAGATTGCCTTAGACGATTTGGATGCTTTTTGTTTTCATTACCGGGAATTTTGAAAGCATGGACGGCAAAACAGTTTTCCATGCTTTTTGTTTTCTTTTACAGCGTAAAGCATGGACAGCGAAAACAGATTCCAATGCTTTTTGTTTTCTTTTACCCGTAAAGCATGGACAACAAAAATAGATTCCGGTGCAGCCAGCTGGAATGTATTTATATTTACTTTTTTTTATCTGTATTTAAATTTAGATTTTATTATTATTTACAGTGCATTTATGTTAAGAGAAGCTCTATATTTACCATATTGTGCATTAACTTCAGCCTAAGACAATATTGTTGTTGTATTTGTGATTTTTTTAGATATTATTTTCAGTGCTGAGAATTATGAGCCTTTCATCTTATTAGTTCACAAATTACATAATCCATTTTTTATGGTTAATTGGAAAAAAAACTCTTAATCCATTTTTTATGGTCAATTGGAAAAAAACTTTTAATTTGTAGTATCTTTCTCCTCTAACCTCACTCGAACTTCATCTTTCCTTCTTCCTAAGTCCACTCCTTTCCCATTTGCTCGTCTCCAATCAGAGTCCGTTCCACCTATTTTTTTTGAAATCATGCCTTGTATTTACAAAAAAATCCATAAATTGCAAAAAAATGAAGAGTGTGTACAATGGATATCTTAATCACTTTTGAAATGCAACTAGAACATAAAGAAAAGTAGAATAAGCCAAGGGCAGTGAAGATCAAGCATCCTTGATCAATAGTGTGGGGTGTTCCCATGAATATGGGTTGCACTTTTTGGCAAGCGAAGGGCATGAGAATGTTAAAAAGCGACCTTGATTGAACTTTTGTTAAGTCTTCAATCGAGCTTTTGAAAGCTCGATTGAGGGCTTAACAAAGTGCTTGATCTAGCTATTTTAACAAAACTCTCTATCGAGTTAGATAGCTCGATCAAGGGTTTTCTTAACCCTCAATATAGCTTTAAAAGCTCAATCTAGCTTTTAAAAACGTTAGATAGAGCTTTTTAAAAAGCTACGTTGAGCTTTTAAAAGTTGAACCGAGCTTTTAAGCTTGATCAAGCTCCTTAACTCAAACTAACTAGCGCATTTTTTTTGAATTTTATTTCACAAGAGCTCGATCAAGCTTTTAATTTAACCATACTTAAATCCTCTATCGAGATATTTAAAAATCTAGCCAAAACCTCGATCGAAGGTTTTCAACACCTTGGTCGAGCTATTCGTTTGATCGAGGGCTTTAAAAACATGCTTTTATCCCACTTTTCTACAATTTTAATTTTACTTCCCTCCTTACCCTGCCTAAACTCTGTCCTAGGATGCACCTTAGGTGGTGGACTTCGAACCAATAGATTCATAAACGAATCACCTATCCATTGGAATATAATTTTATGGTTATGAGTTCATATGATAATTTCAACGGTTAGTTTCGAAAATTAATAAAAAAAATATCATTTTCCAACATAAATTAAAAAAAATGTGCGCCATCTCGTTTGTAGGCGTGTCTCTTAGTTCTCTCAATTTCTTCATTAGAGTCTCTAGAAAGTAGCCAAACAAATTCTGAGGTACATTATGGGCACTACCAATTTTGGCATTCGGTATAACTTAGGTGCTTCTCAACTTGTGGGTTTCCCTGATTCTGATTGGGCTAGTTTGGTTGATCATCGAATGCTCACCTAGTTTAGTTGTCTATCACTTAGAATTTGCTCCTATTTCCTAGTATTGCAAGAGGCAAAAAATGATTACATTATCTTCTGTATAACTCGAGTATTGTGATGCAATTCTTTTCTAGTCAAGAGGTCCTTTGGCTTTGGCAATTGATGATATAGTTTGGGATTAAGCAAGATCACACCACCACTCTTTGGTGTGATAATCAAAGTGCAATACCTATTTATCGCAGTCGAGTGAAGCATCACAGGAACAAATTCATAGAGATTAACATGTAACTCATTCGACAACTTATCTAGGATATTGTTCTTAGTTCATAGTATTTGTCTATTGAAGAGCAAGTTGCAGACATCTTCATTAAACCTTTTACATTGCCTCATTTTCTATAGTTGTGATTAATGCTTGGGGTGAAGGAAATTGTCCTTGGGGTGGCATATTGAGTCTTCCTTGGGACGAAGAAAATTGTTCTTTGAGTGAAAGAAATCGTGAAGAAAAATGTATAACGTAAAAGTTGTTGTTTGATTTAATGTATTTTTTGAAAAGGTCTATGTTTAACCTCCATTGAAGGAATATATTTAAATTTTTAATATTGTCATAGGGTCAAGTTAACGCACAATATGGTAAATATCACATATGAAGTATAAATGGTAAAAATTCTAAGCACATATGAAGTAGAAATGGTAAAAAGTCTAAATTTAAATACAATCAAACTAGATGCATTGGAAACTGTTTTGGTCGCGGATGCTTTTCTGGTGAAGAAAAGACGAGCAAAAAGAAAGCAACGCAGTCAGTGATCAAATTTGAAGGGTTGCTCTTAATTTCATGTTGAAGGGTAAATATTTGTCCAACCCTTCCATGATGAAGAGTTGAAAAAATATCTGTACTTCAATTGACAAGAGTAAACTATATATACACTTCAAGAAGAAATATTCTAAATAAAATATTTCTCTTCAATTTTTTTACAATGTTTATAATGGATTAACCACTAGATACATATGTTTCGATTTCAATAAAAAGTGCTAACATGTAAACCTTATAATCAAGCCATGTAAGAATTTGTGTGAATTGGAATAACCATAATCCATAATGCATAAGTTTGGTTATAACAAGAATTACACTACCTTTTGGATAACTTTCCTAGGAATCCCACACATACATAAATAAATGTTGTTATAATCATAAATGATAATCATATTTTGAATGCTATTATTCATATCTTAGGTTTGTGTAGATGACAATGTCCATTTTGTTCAAGTTTATATCTAAATAAAATTAAGAATAAGTAAGAAAATTTCACGGAGCTTAATGGAGTTTTTGTCCAAAACAAAATCATTGAATACTTTTTTGAAAAATAAAAAAAATCTATGTATTATCTTTATGACGAAGCTAGTGAAACTTGCATCAAGATCCATGGATTCCTGAGAGATCCACATTTAATTATTAGTTATATTTTCCCTTTAAAATAATTCTATTAATTACAAAATGAGTGATTCAAAGGCCCAATAATGTGGTCAAATAATAAGCAAATATTAGATATCAACAATGTAACCATATCATAAATTTTAACATAAAAACACATAGTGTTATCAATGCAATAAAATGACTATAAATCAACATATTAGATGCTTTTAAAGAGATGGAATATGTAAACATGGAAAAAAGATGCCCACAATTTCTTAGGTTCATTCAAAGCTTTTGGTTTGCTTATCAAAATTGTCATTGCGCCACACATTTGCAACTAATCTTATTAATAAGTCCCCAATGCCATTATAATTTACACCCATAATGTGTGACTAATTGTGTTAATATTACAAATTCAAATGGCGAGGAAATTATAACAAAGATAATGAAATTATGGTTGTTATAGCGTGATTTGTTACACCTTATGCATCATGCCTTGATGGTCTTCCCTTGTCCATATGTAGGCTCATTATACCCCCCATACTCAGTATAGTCCTCATGCTTCAGTATAACCCTTTAAAAGCCAGTTTTGAAGATACACACGGGTGAACAGTTATGCATCTGGTGTATACGCATGTTGCACCATTGCAACCCGTGCACGTCGGGTTTTGTGCTCAAAATTAAAAATATTTCACATTTTCCATGCCAAGTCATGGGGGTTATGATCCTTAACCTTCCATATGCTAGGAAATGTTTCAATTCAACCTTTTATTTCCCATTTGAGGGTTATATATTGAACCATTGTGAAGCATTGAAGGGGGGGGGAGATTTTGAGATAAGGAAACTATAGTGAAAAATTGCCCCATTTCCATATGTTTGAGTATGTATTTCTTTATCCTGGTTGATAAAACTCTTTATGTTCATGTTCCAAGCTCTCCATTGTCTTTGTGAGATTTCCTTGGTATGGATGATTAGAATGGTGGAGGCCCAAGTGGAGGAACTTCGTTTCTCGTTTTCGACGAGTTGTTGACAGAGGTTGTCACTTTGTACTTATGTTTTGAATTAATGGAAATACTATTTTCTCGTCCAATTTCATGTGCAATATTATGTATATATTTCCATGGGTGTATTTTCTTCATACATGTTTAAATGGATTATTCTAGAGTAGGGGCTAACATTTCATGAATATATTATATGCTTCGATATAATTTTTGTTGAGGACAAGTTGTAGGTTTCAAGCATTGGATTGAAATCTCAGCGGCAAACTTCTTCGAATTTTCGGTTGAGGTACAAACATTTGTTTTTTTTGTTAGCATTTGCATTCATATGACATATTTGGGATTAGAGTTGATTTCTGGTGTCATCCTGTCTATTGTGGTCCACCCCAATCCATAGGAATATTTTCTCCGTAACAGAATTGGCGACTCCACTGTGGGAAGTCTCCTTTTTGTTGGGGTTTTTTGGTGCATTTTGGTTGGAATTGCTCTCGGTTTCTTTGTGTTTCCGTGTCGCATCTATTAGGATAGTCATCTGGGTTGTAAGTGTTGTTGAGTCTCGTAGGGTCCCTATATTGTTTGTTGACTGCTTTTATTGTGACTGGAAACTCATTTTTTACTATTTTTTTAGGAAAGTTGCTCTTGTTATTTTTTCCACTTTTTGTTTTGCTTTTAGTGGATGAGTCATTGATTCTTAGTGTCTTGTTGGCCTTGTGTATCTGTTCTTGCTGCAGGGGATGAGAGTTTAGTGACTCAACTTTTCATTTTCATTTATTTATTTTGAAAATACAAAAATATTTTCATCATTGCATTATAAAAAGAAGCACTTGCATTGGTTTTGCTTGTAATGGAACTAGTATAGGATTCATATAGGAAAGATTGCATTCGCATTTGAAGAAAAATAAATTATTTTTATGCATTTCATTTAGTGGACTACCATCTTTTCATTTGGAAAACAAGTACTTAGCAATGTTTTCAGGTGTGCATATTTACTTTCATTGTTGAGTCATCACATCACTAGTTTCATGGCCATATCCCTTGAGTAAGCACAACTTATTAAAATTAATGCTTAATTTAAAATTGATTAGAAATATTTTATTTTATAGGGTGCACCAACAAGCTTAGATTTTAGAGTCTTGGAATAGGATTGTCTGAGTAAAATTCTCCAATACTATAAAACATAAACAATTAGGTGTCTAACTAGGGAGAGGATAAATCCTTGATATAATTGGTGTTCTCAGGAAGATCCTCTTAACCAAGAGTCAATCACATTGGTGGAGGGGATATCCCTCCACTACTTTTACTAAGCGCTAGAGATATTTCTAGGATCCTATTCATATATGGGGTCTTTTGAGGTACATTTGGTGCTTTTGAGCTTCAGGGTTAGCTACCATTCCCATATGGTGGATCTTTCTTGCGATTGTTTGCATGAGCATTGGTTATATTGAGGTGACCATAGTTGATTTTCCTAGGTACCGCAGGGGGTACTTACAAAATTTATTATGTGGGTGTCCCGACAAGGTAGGGGTCAGACGGCACAGTCACTTTATGTGTTGAAGCTGAGGGCCACTATAATTGGTGACACACCTCTACTTGTGGTGTATGGGATTCTCATGCCTCTCCAAGGGGAGACATACCTTTTGCATATCAAGAGCTCATTTATCCTCATTCCTTGCTTGTATGAATCTATCCTAGCTACTTTATGGGCGTGCTATGTGTTCTAGTTGGTCTTAGGGATCGTTGGCACTTGAGTCTTTCTTCGTAGAGTCATTGTGGATCAAGTTTCAGCTCCCCGTCGGTCTTTTCGTTTAGCAGGATTACCACCTTTTGATTCTTCACACCCTCATTACGAGAGGAAAAGACACGATATTGGTCCTCTTTCTCATAGAAGACTCATTAGAATTTTGATGATGAGTACTACTTATGAGATGTTAGATTTTATTTCAACCCCGTTGTCTGCATTGGGAGGAGGAGTCCCTGGGACTCCTTCATGGATCCTTCTTCATATACCTTGTGGGTCCCTTGGACTCCCACCTACATTGACCCTTATACTACTAGTCCTTCTACCCCCATAGGAACGAATCCTTTTGGTTCACGCGGTCTTAGGACTATGTACCAAACGTTTCCTTGGGAGGGTTGGGTATTGAGGCTCACTTCATTCCTTTTATCTCAAATCCTTTTACTTTTGGCATGTCAAATGTATCATCGAGTATTCCATCATCCATCCTAGTTCCTAGTAGTAACCCTAGTGTTGGACTGGGGGGAAGCTCATCCCCTTTCATTGCATATCAGTTCGGAGGTGGTCATATCCCTCCTTCTACTCCATTGCTCGTGGGGTGGCCATCCCCTTTGTTTGTTCCTCACACAAGTGTTAATCCTTTTTCGGATGGAGGTGGACATGTAAACGTTGGGTGCACAACCTATATCCCATATTTTCTCTTGTCATCTACTGCACCTATTCCTTTGAATATGTTTCTCATGACGAACCCTCCTCATACTTCGAGTGGTCCCTTAGCAGGGAATGTTTCTTTCGGTATGGTTCCCTCTTCATTTGGTGTCCCTTTGTCGGGAGGCTACATGCCTCCTCATGTGTATGGGAGAAATTCAGCCCATCAAATGGTTAACTTTGGTAATGTTGTTCCCCCTTCCAAAGGAATGCCAAATATTCAAATGCTTGGGTATCCTTACATGGGTCATATGGGAGGATGTTACTATTTGATTAGTCAAGGTCATCACCTTTACTAGAATCATCCTTGTCATAATCAATATTTCTAGGGAACATGGAATCAAATGTCGCAACCTTCCTTTCTTAGCCATGTTGAATTTTCTTGACTTGTATAGACTCATGAACCCCGGTGTGTCATGATCCGACATGGCCATTGTCCCTGCTAAGCATTCTTCAAACATTTTGAAGGTTGAAGGTAAGAAGGGCAAGGATCCTAGTGATCACGTCATGACTTTCAATCTCTGGTGCTCTTCAAATTCATTGAACCGTGATTTTGTTTGATTGATATTGTTTCAACACACCCTCACAGGTCCAACCATGAAATGGTATATAGAGTTTCCAGGGGGCACATACTAGACATTTAATGATATGACCATTCTCTTTCTTAATCACTTCTAGTATTCAGCCCATTACGACATGAGAACATAGCTCTTGTCGACTTTTCAAAAAGACAAAGCTACTCACATCTTTGACCATATTCAAGAGTGACGTAGAAAAAATCGATTGATTAAGGCCAACATTCCACTTGAATTTCTATTAGAGTGGTTCCTTAATTCGTTATTGCCTTATATGACAAAGGATGTTTTGACATTCGGTGTGGATATCGAGGAGCAAGCCATTTTTCGAGCTCATCAATTCAGCTTTATTTATACTCAATCTAGGATCCTTTATGAGATCATTCCTAATGCACCGAGATCAAGACATGACCCAAATTTCACACCCGAGTTGCGTGCCAATGGTATTGTTGGTTATACAAGTGCGAAATTTGTGGACCAAGTTATGAATCAAATGCAAAATTTGTTTATTAACCAGTTTGTGGTTGGACAAGCTACGACTTTATCCACCCCCACCGAATTGGAAGATGTAGATTATGTGTATTTGTTGAACCAGAAGGGTAACCAACAACCCAGATGGAGTAAAAAGAAGGGGAAGAATAATAAGAAGGGTGGGAATAAGAAGGAAAACATCAATTATGATAAGAACAATGAACATGCTGGTGGGGAAAAGAATCATAAACTTAAGGTCAATTTCACATGCAAACTTTATCGAGGAGACCATCTTATGCACTTGTTCCTTAGGATCGATGAGGTCTTGAAGTTAATTGCACAGATCCCAATTGTGTTGAAATATCCCCTTCCGCATAACCAAAACATGACTTTGAGGGCTCCATCTGCCGGAAGTGGTTATAGCAGGAGTAAAAACCCACCAACCATGAAGGTGGTCATAGTTTTATGAATATGCTATTGTTTGTACATGTTGTGACCCATTCATGCGACTATTGCCTTTTGCAACTAATAATGGGAAAAGAGTCTCCGCCTCTGGAGATCCCTTTGTATATCGATAATCCTAAGACTATACCACGCGTACCCAAAGGAGTCCTTAAGTAGTTGGCACACAATTCTAATGCTCGATCCACCCAACACTATTTTATTGTAAAGGATTTGGGCCAGACTCCTTGTGCGATGTTTTCCTTAGAAGTGCTTCAGACTTGTCCCTCATAGAGGAAATCCTTGTTAATTGCTTTAGGAGTTGTTGATCCAAACAAACCCAATTTCATCAAGTTTGGGACTTGCGATGTCCATCCTTGTTTACCTTACCACGTGGCTTTTCAAATCCATATGAAGTGTTTCAAAAAAACCATTAAACGTACATTCATTGATGAAGGTGTTGCAATGTTGGTGAATTATTTGGCTTGTTGGAAGGGCCTTGGCTCTTCCGTGTTGTCCAAACCCATGACTATGTTGACAACATTTGATGGATGCTCATTTATACCGCATGGCATCATTCCTTCCCTTTAGTTCCATTTGGGGGGGAATACCATGCTGGTTGAGGTCAAGGTGGTTGATGTCCCCCTTGACTATAATCTTTTAATGGGTTGGAATTTGATTTATTACATGAAGACGATCGTGCCGTCTGTGTTTCGTGTCATATACTTTCCTTATGAAGGCATAATAGTGATGATCAATCAATTCTCGTTTGATAACTCTAGTTCCTTAGCATCATCAGGTTCCACTATCTTAGTAATCGATAATTCTCGGCAAATTGATAATGTTGGTGTCGGAATGTATCCTTCGTTGATGGGAACTTTTAACTTTTTAGCGCCAATCCTAGATATTTATTCCACACTTGGTGGTGTTTCATCACCTTTGAGTCCGGTCTCGTTCCATACCTCATATTTGAGTGACCGTGAACTCTCCCTTATCCAGTTGATTCATGTGAAGTACGTCCACCAATCAACGTGGATATGTCATTTTTTGTACCGAATATTGCTTACCAAGCTATAGTTGATGTCATTACAGGCCCCAATATCTCTTCTTCACGAATGGAAGAGGAATATCTCCTTGTACTTCTTACTTGGGCGGTCAATTCATTGTGCTCACATGATTTCCTTAAAGAAACTTTTCCTTCAGATGAAGCTATTATCGAGACCATGGATGCTACATTAAAACCTTGGGAGTATATGCATCATCGATCTTATTTCCTCTTAGATCTCGAATGGATTGATCGTGATTAATTTCAAATGACCTTAAGCAAGAAATTTTGTCACCCCATGGTCCCATAAAACAATCATAATATATATGGCGAAGGGAACATGGCGAACATATCTCCCACCATCCTGATAAATATTTCTCAAATCCCTGGAAAGGTGGAGGACATTTACATTGATGCAAACTATTCAACTAAAGAAATTCAAACATACTCCGAGCTATTTAAGGAACTCCATGATGTATTCACCGGGTCATACAAATAAATGCCAGGATAGACCTGTGTATTATCGACCATGAGATCAAAACTTATTCTAATGCTAAGCCTGTTCGAAAACACTTATGAACTATGAATCCCCATAAGGAACCTGCTATTAAGGTTTAGGTAGAGAAGATGCTCAAAGACGACTTCATTTACCTGGTTACCTTGAGGTAGAGTGTGCAAGAAGTGAGATTTTCTCATTTATGAATGTTTTTTTCCGGCTATAATTAGATCCAGATTAAACTTGAGTATCAACACAAGACTTAATTTATATGTCCTTGGGGTACTTTTGCATACCAGAAGATGCCCTTCAGCCTTAAAAAAATGTAGGATCTACTTTTCAACAGGAGACAACCCTTTCCTTTAACAACCTTAAGTGTATCATCAAAGTGTAACTGGATGACCTTGTTTCTCACTCTCACTAAAGGGTGGATCATCTTGCACATCTTCGTTTGGTATTCGAGAGATGTCATCGATTCGTTTAGATCCTCAAAAGTGCATCTTCTGTGTTAGGACCAGTCGCTTTTCGGGATTCATTGTGTCAAAGGAGGGTATTATGGTTGATCCATTAAAGGTTGAGGCAATACTTTCATTTCCTCCCCCAAGAACAATTCAACAACTTCAGAGTCTCCTAGGGATGGTTAATTTCTTGCATTGGCTCGTTGTGAATTATGCCAACTTGACCAATGGTTTTATGTGCTTATTGAAGAAGGATACTTCGTTCTTATGGGATGAGTGATCCCAGGAATCCTTCGATGCCCTTAAGGAATTCTTAGCATCGACCCCTCTACTTAGTCCTCCAAACTATAGTAGAGACTTCTTGCTTTATGTTTATGCATCTCAAGTGACGGTTGGTATGATTTTGGTTCAAGAGGATGACAAGCTCCACAAGCACGCTATTTATTATGTTAGCTGAAATATCATTAATGTTGAGCTTCGATATACTCACATGGATAAATTGGCCTTAGCGACTATTCACGCAGTCCAAGGATTACAACACTACATCTTACTTCACCAAACCATGGTTGTAGCACATATCAATCCATTTTAGTTCGTCATGACCAGAAAGATGATAGGGGGGAGTATAATAAATTGGTTGTTATTTTATAAGAGTTTGAACTTGGTTTTTTTTCGAAAAAATCCAAGAATTGTTTGGTCTTTGCGGATTTGATGTTGTATCTTCCTAGGCTGGATGAGGACACTGTTGAAGGGGATTCGTTTATGGATGAGCACATTGTCCTCATCTCATATAAGGACCATTGGTATGGTGATATCATCATCTATCTTTAGACTCTAAAGTTCCCTCTATATGTATCAAGGGATGAACGATGACGCTTACGTCATAAATTTAAAAACTACCTCATCATCAGTGACACGTTGTATTGTCGTGTGATGGACTCTATCTTATGTTGTTGTTTGAATCACAAGGAGGTTAAGGTTCTGCTTAATGACTTCCATGGTGGGGCGTGTGGTGATCATTTATTCAGGATTGATACAAATCAAAAGTTTTTAATTGGCAAATCAAAACATCACACAAAGCAATATTAATTGGCAGATCATGTTGTAACCTGCTTTGTGGGATTGTTGGACCGTAGTCAATACTTCCACTGGTTTTTCATCGTACCGGTTAGTTCATGGGATGCACTAAATTTTACCGATTGAATGTGATATCCTTTTCTCGAAACTAGTCATAGATTTCTTTCTTGACACCTCTGAGTTAGAAGAGTGATCAGTCTACCTCGAGAAACTTGATGAGCAATGCCGACATGTTTTCGTGGAAATAGAAGTAAATAAGCATCATGACAAGTGCTAGTACGATAAGTATATCTGCCCCCGTTAGTATAATGAGGGTGACTTGGTCCTTTCATATGATCAAGCCAACAAACCATTGGAGGCAGGAAAATTTAATCTTATATGGTATGGTCCTTACATTGTGAGGCGTGTCCTTGATCCGGATTTATGCAGGAACAAAATGTAAGAAGCAAATAAAAGCGTATGCACAATAATATTGCAGAGGACACAGTGATACAGTAAACACACACTTCTATTAATTAATGAAATAGAGAAACTGTAAAACTGTTGAAACATTACATAGCTAGAATGGTGGTAGCATATCCCTGAGAAGAGATGTGGCGGCTACGCTCATCCGTGACCAAGCTGATTACAAAAAGAGGCCGAAGGGCCTTATTTATCAAAAGCAGGAAGGTAGAAACCAAAAACCTAACCCTAGAAGCTGAAACGCCAAAAGTCATGTGGGCCCTATTTGGGTAAGTTGGTCCATCAACTTCCCGGGGTCATAACTATTGCATACGATCTCCGTTTGGGGCGTACAATAGCTTGTTGGAAAGATCTATCCGAGGACTACAATGGTCGAAACAAAATAGCATCGTTAGATGCTATTTTGTGACAGCAACATACCCAAAAAAACATCGTGTAGGGCCTCAAAATGGCCCCGGAAGTTCGGGACCCGGAAAAACTGCTAAAAATAGTAAATTACCAAAAATGCCAAAAAACTATTTTGAGCCAGATGGAAAGGTGGGCGGCCACCGATACCCATCTGGATCATTCCTCCCCCCTTAAGAAGCAATGGTCCCCATTGCGTCAAATGCCGAGAGAAGATGGGGGAACTGCAGCTGAATTTGGCTCCTGGTGAGCCACTTGCCCTGATGAAGGAACTGCCCAGCCTTCACGACTCGATAGAGCTAGACACGTTGCTGGCGAGTGCCCTTGACCTGTGAATCCATGATCCGATAATCTGTTTCCTTCTCCAAACAGTCAGGGTTGAGTTTTGTTGGGGCCAACTGCTCGGCCACTTCTGAGGTGTCCAGCAATGGTGGAAAATAGGGGCGAAGGAGCTCAACATTGAATACAGGGTGCAAGCCAAGAAATGGAGGGATGCTTAATTCAAAGGCATTATCCCCGATAGCCTTGGTGATAGTATATGGCCCATAACGAAGTGGGCGCAGCTTGCGATGAGGTCCTGTGAGCCTTTCTTTCTGCAAATGCAACCAAACCTTATCACCCACTTGGTATGTGTGTGGCACCCGATGCTGGTCATGACGCTGCTTGTACTTGGCATTGGCTTTTTCCAGAATGTCATGGACTTGTTGGCGAATGTGCTGGATCCGTTCAACAAATTTGGTGGCTTTATCAACCTCAGTCTGAGTTCAACAAGATGTTTCCTGTGTGGAGGTAATGGGTAGAGCTACATCGATAGGGGCCAATGGTTGAAACCCCATGCATGCTTGAAAAGGGCTATGACTAGTAGAGCTGTGAAGGGATCTGTTGTAGCTATGCTGAACATACGGCAGGTTATCGTCCCATGTGCGGGGGTGTTTAGAATTATACATCTGCAGGATATGCACAATCATGCGATTCACTACTTCTGTCTGCCCATCAGTTTGAGGATGGAAGGTTGTCGACTGTGTGAGCTTGGTATCCATAAGTGACCAGAGGCTAGACCAAAATGTGCTGAGGAACCTGCTGTCGCGATCTGAAATGATAGTCTGGGGCAGCCCGAAATGTACCCAGACGCGTTCAAAGAATAGCTTAGCAGTGGCTTCGGCAGAGATACTTTTCTTGCAGGCTGACAAAATAGCCAATTTAGAGAAGCGATCCACGACCACAAACACACAGTCATTCCCATGCTTGGTTTGAGGCAGTCCTGACATGTAATCCATGGAGATAGATTCCCAAGGCCCATTGGGAACAGGAAGAGGGGTATACAACCCTTGCTTCTTAATGGATGGTTTGGAGATGGCGCAGGCAGTGCAGGATCTGATATACTTTCCGACATCTTGTCGGAGCTTTGGCCAATAAAAATACTTCTGCAACACCGCGACTGTCTTTTCAGTGCCAAAGTGCCCTGCGACTCGACTGTAATGCGCTTCCCAGATCAGCTTCGCGCGCTCGCTTGAAGGAACACAGAGGTGGCCTACGTGGCATAATAGTCCATCCTGGAGATGAAAATCAGGCACTGGAGTGTCTACACAAACTTCTCGATAGGTGGCCGAAAAGTCAGGATCACTGTCATATAATTGAGACCACCCAGAGGTTTCGTGGCCACAAGAGTTAAGCACCATGGTGAGTGCAGCCACAGGTGGTCGACTGAGGCAATCATCGACATGGTTGGTGCTGCCCTTCTTATATTTTATGTTCAGGTGGAATTGCTGCAGGTATGCAGACCACTTTTGGTGGCGGTCATTTTGCAATTTCCCTT